>JASANF010004771.1:0-17632 GCA_030248245.1 Trissonchulus sp. WLG1_4
CAATCAGGGTGGGGATGAATGAAAACACCAAATCCGTGTATGTTCAACAGGTCTATCAATCCAGTGTCTGTCCGCTCACATTGTTCAATTTTTTATAAGTGTTGCTGGCGACATGAATTTTTCATGGATCGTTCGCCGAGTTGAGTTAGCCCTTCGCGTCTGAGAGAGCAAGCGTTCTGGGGCCTGTATTCAGTTCAACTCGTCTTGCCATCATTGTAACAATTAAAAGTGCAAAATCAGGGGTTTTGTAACGAATTTGTTATGTAAATTCAACTTACGAATCGCCAATTTTTTTCACTTACAATAATCCAAGTGTTACTAAAATGTGTAAGTTCCAGCAACAGGACCTTGGCATGGATAACGACTTATGAGTCTTTTTTATACGGGGCTCAGACAAGGCGATAGTAACTATTGTATATACTGAAGTTGAGGAAATAAAAATATTGTTTTAGGGAGTGTTCAGGAATCCCTGGAAAAGTGTTTCGGTCGACACGGTGGCTCAATCCCCATCCAACCCAACGAAGAATTTCAACAGAGAATTGCTGTAAGCAAAGCATATTATACATATATTTTTTGGCATAAAACCGATTCTCAGATAGTATTGCCGAATGCCATGGCATATATCAACTTACCTTAAATATTTAATTATAAAAATATTCAAGTAAAAAAATGTCATAGGTACACTACTAGTACATTGATATAATTTTTTTCTGAAATAATTGCTGTACGCTTATTATGCAAATTTTTGACAGTAAGCAGATTCTCACAGACTATTATCTCGGCACATGTTATATTCTTAAAAATTTTCAAGTAGCAATTGGGTGGTCATATAGGCTAATAGTACTTTATACATTGATATAATTTTTGCTTCAAAATTTCATTATGCATATTCCTCGTTTTTAGGGCGCAACTGAAAAAGATATAGTGAACAGCGGTCTAGAATATTCCATGGAACGTTCGGCTCGTGTAAGTTTAATTAAAAGTTTCGTTTAGCTACTTAGCTGGTTAAGCTTAATTCATGTTTTTACAGCCATACAGCTGGCAACATTAATGCACAGGACTACTAATTCGTCAGGTTTAATAAAGGTTTTGCCGAGTTGCTTGAACGCGTAATAAAAGTTATTTTGTTAGAATGTTTGGTCTAGCTTGGATTGTGGGTGGTCTTTTTTATTAGTTGTTGGCAGTTATTTCAGCTGGATGATCTTAATCCAATTTAATTTCAGGCAATCATTCGAACTGCCAAGAAGTACAATCTTGGTCTGGACCTGAGAACAGCCGCCTACGCCAACGCTATCGAGAAAATATTCGGCAACTATGCAATTGCCGGATTTACCTTTACGTAAACAACACTGTTAAAAAACTTGTTGCACATTAAAATCAATAATGTTATCTTGATCTATCTATGAGTTCTGGTTTGATTTTTTATGTCTTCAAGTTTCTGTTTTCATTTACATGTATAATAATATGAGCAATATTATATTCGTTTATAACGTAGATTTTATCCTATTTTGACTTCTAGTCTTCATTATGTTTAATAGTAGTTAATTTTTATAGATAAGAAACTAATCATTTAATTATTAATAATTTTGTCTTGATTTTGTCATACCCCTGTGTTTATCATTCTAGTCTGCACTTTTGATTTTTTTGTAAGTCAGTAACAGTCAGTATTGGTACTAATTTCTCAATATTAGAAAGATCATAACAAGAGTACATAATAGCGTCTCACTCTATATAGAGTGAGAAGCTATTATGTACTCTTGATCATAACTATGTTTTTTTGTGAAATTTCATATTTCTTGTTATTTTCCTACACAATTATTTTTTACTCTTTCCTCAGTTTTAACTTATTTTTCATTAACAAAAATGATTGGGTGCGATTTCTCTAGTAGAATCTGTTGTCAGCGTCGGGTATATTTTTTGAGACCACAGCAGTATAATCATAAATTGGTAATCGTAAATAAATAGTAGTTTTTATTTATATATAACAATAAAAGATTGGTAAACATGGTATTACCTCATACCCTTAAACAAGTACTGTACTTTATTTAATTGTGTATTTTCAGCCGTGCGCGTGTTTTCTTGGGGTTTTTTCCCTTTTAGTAATGCATGCGATTGAACTACGTAGTTTCTAAAACCAATAACAGCATCTTGGCTATGGTTTCTTTTGGTTCTAAGTGATGAAACAAAGCAATTAGTAGAATCGTTCCGCAGTGGTTTATAACGAGCACTGAAGGTTGAATCGACACGGTCTTAACCGTACAGGAATTTGTTAGGTGACCGAATTTGCCGAAGCTAACTAATTTGTGTAAATTCTACTTTTCATTTCTTTCTATTTCCAGTTTGTGACCTGAAACAAAGGCTATTCTACTTGGAATCCAGCTTTGTAGTGAGAAAACAACATTCCGTGAACTCTCTTTGCTGCATTGTAGAGTAGTCATAAACATTTTTAATATAATTATAATAATATAATTGACTGAAATGATATTTATGATTCAAACTATGCTTTACATCGTGAATTTGAATGAAACTTAAACTAGTTTCATGTTAAGTGGGAAGTGTATGTGCTTTTTTTCATTACAAAGTTCACGGAAAAGCAAAAAAACGTAAACTTTTTTGATTGTGGCTGTAGCTTATATAGAACCGTGTGTAGGCGAGGCGTATATAGCTTGCGGTCGCCCGTTTAAGGTGGTAGTTACGTTTTCGAAGTTTTTGCAATAACTCAAAAGTTACTTGATCGAACATAATCAATTTTGGCACGGACATTGTGAATGTAAATAGCGATATTTCAGCTAATTTTGACTTTGATTCAAACTTTTACCTCTAATTTATAGCTCAAAAACTGGATTTTTTGTGTATTCTTTGAGGACTTACAAAATTGTATGCAAATTTTTGCGACTCTTACACTACTCAGAAAAACCATTCAAAAAAGGTCTAACCCATTTTATTTTAAGAATATTGTCAGCTAAAATATGACATATTTTTGTTAGTCGTTCTAGGCGATCTGTAACTTTGAAGTTTTTTTACCTCATTTCTGACTTCTCATGCAAATATCACAAAATACGAATAACCACTTCACACCATAATTCACATGTATATAGTCCCTAATGTATCTATTATATCCGCAAAATTTTGTTAGTATATGTCACAGCAGCCAAGAGCGTTGGCAGTGTTAATAAACCCCTTCAAAAATTGAAAATTTTCTTCAGTCTCCTGAAACGTCATTTTTTAAACTTTTGTCCGCCATTTTTTCAACGGGTACGGGAAAACTGTGCTTAATGTAATATTAGCTGGCCCCAATGAGGCCCTATTTAACCTAATTGAAACATTTTTTTAAAATCCGTCATTTCTGAGCACAATGAGTGATTTCAGTTGAAGTAACCAATATCCTGTTCTGTTCACAAGAATGCAAAGAAAGCATATTTGACAGTAGCCAAATAAATTTGCCCTATACCTTTTTCAAATTGAGTGAAAAGGTTGATCATTTTTTTAGTTACAGCCTACCAATTTCATAAAAACTGCCGTTTCTTGACTTTTCAGAAAAATTGGAGGCAAACTTTTGCTCACTGTAAAAATTTGCTAAATTATTACGTTTAAGCATACCAGCACTTTCATAACACATCAACGTGCCTTTGATATAAATTGTTTGACTGTATGCGGAATTTTGTTACCACAGTGAAGAAATAACGAAATACAGGGAAAAATGCATAAAATTGAGCTGATAAGCTTCACCAAAATAGTTGGCGTGCACACTATGAGTAACATCGACTCTTGTGAAAAATAAGTTTATTAATAATATGCAAAAGACCGCTTGTAAATTGATTTAGTAAATGTTACAAAATAGAACATTGAAAAAAGCTGCGAAAACGTAACTACCACCTTAAATGGTTCTGTATGCGGTAGTGATTTTTGTTCTTTCGGTTTTGATGATGGTATACGGACAGTACAAAGATACCTTTTCGGGTTAGCACTAGGGCAAAAAAGTTTGACCATTTCCATTAAAGGTAAAGTACGGCTAAGGCTTCAATTTAAACAGTTAAAGTAAGGGTGAGGTGCTAATTTAAGTTAAAGTAAGCCCAAAATCGATGACTTGTATATATATATATATATATATATATATATATATATATATATATATATATATATATATATATATATATATATATATATATATATATATAATATGGATGGCAGACAGGAATGATCAGTCGTGTATTATATATTGACAGCAGACAAGACCAGTAATAGTTATATCATACTATATATATTGTAATTGGTTTTTTGTTCGTTTCAAATCACAGTACTTGACTTTTTCAGTTGGTATTAAATCTAATCTTTTACATCTTCCCCCACAAGTCCGAATCCCCTGATGAGGCTGGAACCACATTATAGCGCGATTGCTTTATTAGTTGCCCATTGTCGTTTTTACAAATAACAGTTTGTGGATTAACTTCAACCAGTTCGAAAGGACCAATCCAAGGGCAAGCCAGTTTACCGGCCCGACCCACCCGACGTCCTCTATCGTAGACGTAAACAGAATCCCCCACGCGAAGCGTGCAGGGGCGTGCACGTGTCTTGTCTAAATAGTCTTTGCGTCTTTCTTGAATACTTTGTACGCGTCGTCGAACTTTGTCCAAGACATTTTCGTCCGTTTCAAAAATTAAACTCCGTGGCTTATAACCAGTCACAGAATGTGGGACATCTAGGTAAGCCTGTATTGCGGGGGTCAGACATTTGTTCCAACTGAGAGGATCTTTATTAGACTTTTTGGCCAGAATGTCGACTAAAGTGCGAATGAATCGCTCAACTGTACCATTCGCTTGGGGATGATTTGGCGCCGTCAACAGATGCTCAATTTTACTATCCGTCGTAAACTTTTTGAAAGCAGCCGAAGTAAAACAGCGCCCACGATCCGTGAGTACCTTTTGTGGCGTACCCATGAACGAGAAAAGCCGAAGCATTGAGTCGACTACTTGTTCTGTAGTTGTTGATTTGATCAATGCCGCTTGCGCAAATTTGCTGAAAACATCAATAGCGACTAACACGAAGCGGTTTCCGTTGCGACTTGAGGGTAGGTGCAAAACATCAACAGCCAGAAGCTCCATGGGTCTGTTCGTCCATGTCGGACGGAGCACTGGCCGTTCTCGTCGCCCTGGGTTACGACTTCGACATACGGCGCATGCGTTAACTAGCTGTTTGACATCGGATATTTGGGAAATCCAGAAATATCGTTTTAATTGGGCCAACGTAATGGACCAACTGAAATGTCCAGTCTCGTGAATTGATCGAATCAAGCCGTGGCGCAGCTTTTCAGGAACATACAGGCGGGGGCTTTGTTCATCTGTTGCAGTCAAATACCAGAGTAAACCGATTTTCGTAAGCCCTTTCGCTCCGAAAGTCTCCGAACTTCCTTCCTCAGCGTACGCGCATATTAATTCAGCTTCGTCCCACGGATGCTTCGGGAGAACCTGCAAAAGATTAATGCGCGACAGTGCGTCCGCGAGTTGGTTTTCCTTTCCCGGACGGTATTTGATGCAGTAGTTGTAGGCGCGAAGACTTTCCACCCAGCGGGCGACTCTGCCGTTCGGAGGATCATTTGTCCAAAACTTGAACAAATAAACAAGCGGCTGGTGATCAGTTAGAACGTGAATCGTATGTCTCGAAATTGGCAAAATATGTCTGAAACTTTTGAAGGCCCATACAATTGCAAGCGCCTCTTTGTCCAGTATGGAATAGTTTTTTTCGGCCTTAGTAAGCGATTTTGACTGAAATGAAATCAGCCTTTGTGCGTCGCCTTTTGCACCCCCTGACTGATAGAGGGCCGCCCCGAGGCCCGAAGCTGATGCGTCTGTCTCAAGGGTGAACACCGTGTCGGCTTCCAACTCGATTTGCGTCTGCGCCGTGGCCGTGCAAAGCGCATGTCTTAGATCGTCAAACGCTTTCTGCTGTTCCAGACCCCAGTTGAACGCTACGCCTTTTTTAGTAAGACTGTTCAGCGGCTTAGCTATCGATGCGTAGTTTCGAATGAAACGTCTAGAGTACCCCATCGCACCGAGAAAGGTACAAAGCTCGGACAAATTTTGAGGCGTCTTGTATGTGGCCATTGCTTCAATGCGTTTCTTTGATGGCAAAATAAGTCCATTTTCGACATCATAGCCCAAAAATGTGACTCGTCGCAAGGCGAATTTGCACTTTTCTAACTTTAGTCTGAGATGACTGCTGCGCAACCGGGTGAAAACACTTCGAAGATCATCAAGGTGCTCTTCAAAACTAGGGCTCGCGACTATAATGTCATCTATGTAAACTTTAGCACAGGTGAGACCGTCGAGAACAGACGAAGTATAACGCTGAAATGTGGCACCTGCGTTGGTTAGTCCAAATGGCATAACCAGGAATTCGTATAGGCCCGATGTCGTGGCGAACGCCGTCTTTGGTACTGCGTCGGGATGAAGCGGGATTTGCCAGTATCCGCTCATACAATCGAAGGTTGAAATAAACTTGGCGCACACACCAAGTTGTAGTAAATCTTCAACTCTGGGCATAGGATACGCGTCTTTTTCGGTGACCGCGTTCAATTTACGATAGTCAATGCAAAAGCGAATTGATCCATCTGGCTTGGTCACCATTACCACAGGGCTTGCCCATGGCGACTTAGACGGTCGTATCACTCCTTCTTCGAGCATCGTCTCCACTTCTTTCTTTTCTGCAGTCATTCTCGCGTACGGCTGGCGGCGTGGAGGTTGCTTTATAGGCGGACCTTTAGTAGCAATTTGATGCTGTACACCCACAGCTCCACCAATAACGCTAGCTCGACATGACGCGAAAACGTCACCATATTCTTTGAGTAAAACCTGAAGGCGAGACGTCTGCTCAGGTGATAAATCCGAGGGTTCAACAGATTTGAACTCCTCTGTTTGTTCCGGGACTACTGGTGGCGGTGAAGTTCCACTGTTTAGTTCAATGGGCACCACCCTTTAGCTTTCATCGCGTTCGAGGTTATAAATCCGCCCAAGCTCTGACGGTACCTTCATTTTGCGACGAGCGATTGGAACCTGGACACTTCCATTTTCTACTTGCAACACCGCTGGACTACAAATAGGAAATGCCTTGATTTCAGGTTCAAAAAAGACGGGCCTATTAGGCCCTGAGACCGGAACCATGACGGTTGAGACCGCCTTTGACTGCTCCGTAGCAATCACTTGTGTGGCCAAATCAGATTGGCGCAGAACCTCAGCTGACGGTGTAATGACAGAAGGATTCAGCTGCCAAAAACATTCAACTCCCAGCTTGCGAGCTGTAGTCAGACTGAGGACAGATTGATTCTCCACGACAGCAAACTTTGTCACGACTGGTTGGGTCAATCCGTTGCCGGCATCCAGTGTGACAGCTCCTTCGACAAAACCTACTCGGACTGGCGGACTAGAGGCGAATTGGGTCGATTCTTTGCACAACGTCAGTGCTCCGGTATTTGTCAGTCGCTGGACATCTTTTTTGGACAGAGTATCCATTTCGGCGCCAGTATCCAGCACCAGATTTTGTACTGAAATGCCACCGATTTTGACATCTAGTCCCAGGTCAGACAGAGTTGGAAGATCGTTGACGATCCTTCTAGCTTCTGTGACCCTTGTCTTAATATCCAGCGAACGTTCTTTTTCAGCATTGACGTCGGAACGAACCCAGTTAACTTGCCTGCTCTTCGTCCCCCCACCTGTAAATTTCTGCGGGCACTCATTGTCCCAATGAGAACCTTTGCAATATTTACAAGGCCGAGACGGAGTCCGTGGTTTTTTACCATTTTGTTTCGGAGCCTTGTAGTTGTGCTGATTCTTTCTTTGGAAGTTCTTGCTCTTGTCTTTATCGAACCTCCCCGTGGATGAATCTGGCATTCTTTTGTCTTGTGCTGTAAGTGACTTGATCTGTTCCAATGATCGTGCCATCGTGATTGTAACTTCTTGCACCGTGTATATGTCATCATCATCGTGACCTCGGTCATAGTACGAGATGAGCTTTTCGCGGAGCTTGTGAGGAAGCGCATTGATCCAGGCAGCTCTCTCAATGAATCGTTGTTCTTTAACTTTTAGCTGCAGACGTCGATATCGATTCACAAAAGTCTGAGCGTCCTCGTCGGCTTTCATACGTAAGGCCGTCAACTTTAGAGCTGCAGCCGTGATAGTCATCTGAGACTCTACTAGAGGTTTCAGATGTTGGACAGCTAGAGCAAATGTAGAACGAAAGTCAGGCGCAATAGCGAGAAAGCATAGCCGGGCTTCTCCCTCCAGACTACGTTCTAGTACTTGGAGGGAGTTCAATCCTGTTTGCTCTGCATACAGTTCAACTTGTTTAACCCAGTCATCAAAACTGCAGCAGTCTGTGTCATCATCCCCCGTAAACCCCCATGGCTGCTGTAAAGCAACAGTCACACTAGGACGCCCCCCGAGGTTACCTTGTTGTTGGGCTAACAACTGAAGAAACCGCTCCTGGTCTTCACGTCTTTGTACCTCAAAGTGCTCCGGCTGTTGTTCCAGCATCTTTGCTTGCTGTGCCATCTGTTGCTGCATGAGGGTGATGATGGATGCTAGGTCGGACTGTGTTGAACTTGAAGCCCCGCTTTCTTGTCCAGCTTGCTCCAGAGAAGACGCCATCTGACCACGCCGAGCAGGAGGAGTCTTTGGCATGATGTAGGGAATGCTTTTCGCCAAGAGTTTAATTGTTTGTAAGCGAATCAATGTCGTCCGGGTCGTTTGGCACCATAAATGTAATATGGATGGCAGACAGGAATGATCAGTCGTGTATTATATATTGACAGCAGACAAGACCAGTAATAGTTATATCATACTATATATATATTGTAATTGCCTTTTTGTTCGTTTCAAATCACAGTACTTGACTTTTTCAGTTGGTATTAAATTTAATCTTTTACAATATATATATATATATATATATATATATATATATATATATATATATATATATATATATATATATATATATATATATATATATATATATATATATATATATATATATATACTTGTCCTTAAGAACACAAGCACAAGTATAAGCGAAATAGGCTTAATCCGTTTTGGCAACCTGAAACATTTCCTCCGCTTTGATTGGTCGATTGGTCAGCAGGATGCCATTTCCATAGTCCACATGGGGGTTGCGCCGAGCTGCCGTACGGTTGCCGTTGCTGAGTTGCACAATGGCACTGGAACAGAGCTCGTGGAAGGCCAAGTTCTCATTGTCCAAGTCCCCGCCGTCCCCAGACTCCCTGTCGCCTGCTGATGCCACGCTGTCTGAAGCCCCAAACGGTCACACGCTCGATAAGTATGCAAATTGGCAAAGACAATAGTTAAGGCCCATTCACACGAGGGCGCCAGAGCGGGTGCATTCTATTTTCACACTGCGTGCTGCTTTATTTCAGCATAATGCAGTAGGCAGTGTGCGTGTTCGCCCGCTCATGTTCCATGGCGTACGCCATGGAGCAAAATGTGCCTCGTGTGAATAGGCCTTAACGGATCAAAATTCAATAGATCGTGACTTCTGTTCTTTAGTATAAATTTATTAAATGGCAGTTTAAGTAACATACCATTATCTTAATTGTTGTGTATCTAGAATTTCTATTGAATATTGAGAACAGCCAATTGAAATGACAACATCAAGAATTGAACATCAAATGGTAGTCCAGTGACTGCACTTGTGAGGGGGGGGGCGTAAACATTGGTATCGTGGAGCTAACTTATCCACTGGAACACGTAAGCGTGAAATTAATTTTGTGGGTAAAGATAAAGTTATAGCTGAAAACTAGCTTAACGTTCACAGCAGACGTTGGGATCACAGCAGAGAATTAGCAGTATCACAATTATCCTAAAATACTAGGCAGGTTAATTTTAGACTCGAATCTTGAGTGTAACCTTAGTTATCACATTGGCTTTTGTCATTATTTGGGAACATTATCCACTCCCCCCCCCCCTTTACCAGTGGGCAAGGTAAGGATAGCCAAACTTACCCACTTATAACTTTAAGAACAGGGCCCCAGCATAAAGTATCTATTAAAAGCCCCCCATCCCCACCTGGCCTCTTCAAATGAAATCCCAGCGCGTGATCCAGTCCTTCCAGTGGCAGCCAATCAGAGGGCCCCGTGTCCTTGTCACGTGACGTGCTCTGCTGCTGCAATTGGTTGGCCAGGGCATTGTCAAAGGAGCCCAGGGGGGGCAGGGGGTCGGTGGGGGAAATACAGAAAGAGTGGGCCGTGGCGATGGGGGCACAAACTGAAATTTGATTTTTTAAATGTGAAGAAATAAATGTGCAATTTAAAATGAAATTTAAAAGAATAAAAAAACTCAACTTTTTAGATATTTTCTTGTCTAAACCTTTTAACCTGTCTTAAAACTTAACGCTAAAACGTTATAGATAAGTGCCGTTTTAAGCCCGGCCTAATATGGGGCTCACAACTGTAAGAAAAGAAGAAACAATATTTCAGATTTTGTTATTGCCTATTTTTTCCGATATACCACCCATTTCAGATTTCAGTCTGAAATTTTTCGAAATAAGCAGGAGCTTGTCTTCACGTATGGAGGACATAAAACTCAGAAATAAGACTAAAATTTACACTGTTTTACATAATTTTACACATACAGTTTACACTGCATTACATAATTTTACACATACATGACTGTTTACACAAACATTACTGCTTTACACAATGTTACACACACATTTACACTGTCTTACACAATGTTACAATGTTCCATACACATTCACACATTTACACAATGTTACTGCACATTTACACAAATGTACACCTGTGCCCCCCCCCTTGTTTCAAGTCATACCCAATCCCTGATTCTGCACCACCGAGACGCCGGCACACTTCCCGTACAGGTCGACCACGGCGTAGACCAGGGGGGGCACGTCATCGGCAGCCATGCCTTGATCCAGGCCGTTTACGTAAAAGTGCAGTCGCCCAGATTCGCTACGCAGCACGCCCACCCGATCGCCAACGCAGAGAGACTCTAGACTCTCGCTGTAGCCTTCCACCAGGTTGCTTCCGTCCTGGAAATCAGAAAGCCACTATGTATTACGTCCGGTTCATACTCGTCCTTGTCCTTGTCCCTATCATTTGGTCCTTGAGCGATTCCAAGAAGACTACCTGGTAAAATAAGCCAACTTTTCGCATAAATGAAGTTGGGTTCACTTGCAGGTCGTATGAAAAAAATTAGCCAAAACGCTTGTGTCAATTCTTCACAGCAGCTGACCAAAATATGTCCTTGTCCCTCTCCCTGTGTGCTTAAGGGCAAGTATGAACCAGGCTTAAAAGGTAAAAAGGTAAAGGTAAACCACGGATAAATCGGTCAAGTGCATACATGTAGTTGGGGGGGGAAGACCCCCCCCAAAATTCGGTCCCGGGGGAGGGAGGGGGGGTCCCGCCAGGGGCAAAAGAAGGGGGAGGGTCCCGCCGGGAGTAAAATTTTGGCCAAAATTTGAAAAAATCGGCATTTTTTGGTAAAATTTAAGCGATTTTTACCAAAATTTTCGCCAAAAATTGTCAAAATCATAGTTTTTCGGTCAAAAAAGGTAAAAATAGCGTCATTTTTGGGAGGAGGGGGGTCAAAAATAAGTTGACTCAGGGGAGGGGGGGTCCCACCAAGGGGGGGAGGGGTACCCAAAATTTTGGTGCTGTTCATACGTGGGCAGCTACCGAATTCTGGGGGGGGGGGGGGGGCGGTGAGCCACCGGGGAGGGGGGGTGCGGGGCAACTTTTCCGGCTATTTTTGCTTCGTGAGCCACCATTTTAGCTTCGTGAGCCACTAAGTTTTGCTTCGTGAGCTATCTTCAAAACATTCTGGGGGGGGGGTGACGGACCTGTCTGGGGGGGGGTGAGGATGCCTTCTGGGGGGGGGGGGTGAAAACCCCCCCCCCCCAAAAACCCCCCACGCCCATGTATGGTGCTGTTACATGTATGGTCAAGTGCCAGCTTGGCTAAATGGGTACCACAATTATGTGGGAAGGTAGGGGTCTGTGTAGAGCAATAGGACATTATACAGTGAGGGGCGGCGCTGGCCCCCTCCCGATGTAGTCATTCTAGAAGTGGCGCCCCTGATGCTCCAGGGCTTTGTTAACGGACATGGGCGCCGCAACCGAAGGCGAATACGCCAAAGAAGTATTATTCATCCACGGGTTACTTTCACCTTACCCCCTTTCAAAAGCCAGATACATAACCCCCTCCCTTCTACTGACCACCTGGCCTTGACCTCTGACCTTGACCACAGTGGAGCCAGAGAGAATCCAAGTGCTGGGCGGCAAGTCAGTGGCGCTGCAGGGAAGAACAGCGCTGTCGGGGTTGAAGGTCGTCACGCCGATCTCCACGTTGCCACTCCATGACTTCACCTAAATGAGACTAGCACTGTCAGGGGTGGACGCGGGTCGTGGGTAGCCGCGGGTTGTCGGGCCAGAAAATTTTGGCCGTGTGTGGGTATATATACACCCACTTCAGGCTGGTTCATGCTTTTTGTCCCGCGTCCACCCCTGAGCACTGTATTTCGCCATTGAGCTTGAGCACTACCATACGTGTATGAGGGGGGTTGGAGGGGACCACCTCCCCCTAAAAAAAATCCAGTGGCCGGGAAAAGGGTTCCGCAAATGTGGGCAAAATTTAGTAAAAAAGGCATTTTTTGGCAAAATTTAAGGTATATATTATTGTTCGATCAGGGGGGAGGGTCCCCAAAATCTGGCCAGAGAGGCCCCCCACGCCTAAGCAAAATCTAGAGCGTTTTTAGTCGAGCTGGGGGGGGGGGAGTCACCAAAACTTGGCCGGTACGCCCCCCCCCCAAGCCCCAAGGCTATGACCGCTTTGTTACGCGTGCACTTATGCACTATTAGTGGCGTGATTTTTTCCTGATTTTGCCACCTGAACGGACTACGCAGTACGAACACACGTGGCTGTAAGTATGAATCAACCCTACTGCTCCATTTCAGCACCTTTTTTTCAATGCGAACTTCGAACAGATAGCCAGAGGGCAGTGGTCGCTCGCTGAGCACCAGTCCGTTGTTGAACTCGGCCACAGCGTTGACGCGTTGCGCGGAGCAATTGTCCTCGCCCAGCAACACAAGCGAACCAGTGTGCCGGTGGAAGGCGATCATGGCTGCATGTAGATTCCAAAAATAGCAAAAACTCGCGCAAAATTTACTAATTAATAAAGTTACAGTCGTTCTGCTGCAGTCTGCAACCACACAACACTACACTACTTATTTGCTGTACTCAGGATTGACTACTTCCAGTGAACAATTAGTATGACCTAATTGAAGCTAGACTAGGCTTTAAGGAGTGAATATTTGTTTTGGGCTTAGGCTCAGGCTTATACGAACAAAAAAAATACAAAATCACTGAAGTTTCTTGCCACCAGAACGAGATTTGTACTGGCTCATTTACAAGAACTACATAGACACAAGTAATGCAATCTGCATCCACGCAGACTACAGTATCCCCTGTTGTCGTCTGCAATCACGCAAAACTACAGTACCCCCTGCTGCAGTCTGCAATCATATCCTACTCGACTTCTCAAACTATGTTGTAACGTTATGCCAGCCGTAGTTTCAATTCAATACAGTATAATGCGATCGCCGGTTTGACTGACGCATGTACTTCAGAAACGGTTTCAGTTTTCAGACAAAAAACCAGATTCTAAATTTTCAAAAGGATCTCAATAGTATTGTTTAAAATGTTCCAGAAAGGTCATCAAACTGAAGTCTGTGTCTGACCAAAAATTGCTGAACCTTGAGACAAAACAGGGGGCGTGAAACTTGTATGTGTAGTGGACGCTTGTATGTGTAGTGTTGCGATTCCTTTTCATTCCGCCTGAAGGCGGAATTAGAATCATAACGTTGTATGAAATTCATGCAAACCAAATATTCTGTACGTAAGACATTGCCATATGTTTTGCACTGTGCTAGCTTATAGAACTAAGCGTGTTCCAAGCGTGGGGGGCATAACCAAAAAAATAGAGCTAAAACATATCCCAAACAGGGTAAAGTTCATCAACTAGACTGAAGCTTAAACTTTTGCTAAATGAAAATTTTGTCCCCCCCTCTGGTTTTCAGTTTATACGATTCTGCTCATGTTTCCCCCCTTGGATGTCAAGTGTATTTTGTCTGGACACTGTCTGATTGGCTGTTGGCATTCAGTCACAGCCAATCAGCATCTAATATGAGATCACGAGAACATTGAAAAGGCACAAAAAACAGAACACATACATATTTTAGGTAAACTTTATCGATATTTATTATACATGTAACATGAGTGATTAAATGGTACATATTAATAATGAACAAAGTTGGCTTTGATTTGAATTCAAAATTTTGAATATTTTTATGAAATGCCTTTTTGTATTTCTGGCTAAGTTAAAGTAACCTTTCGTGAACGGTGAGTGGTGCAGTGGTTAGTATCATTGTTTCGCAAACCGTAGATAGCTGGTTCAATTCTCGATCCTGCTATTATCTGTGTATTTGAATTTCGTGAGTGTTTTTTCAATTTTCAAGTAAAATATAACTCTCTACTCCTTACTCCTTTTAGGAATCTACTTGTTTCTATTGAAACCGCGTGGTTCTTTTTGCCTCAGGGTCCAGCATTTTTAGGTCCGACTTCAGTTCATAACTATAAGTCTGGCGTATTGACAGCTGTTCACATACCACATTTCGGCTAATTGACACCAAACATCATCACTACACTGAAAATCAGTATTCTGACAACAAACTAACAAGGCGTTGAATATTTTTTAATCTTAAAAAACACGTGACAGTATTGACCACTGAAAAATTTAATCCATCAACAGAAACAGGCCCTGGGCTGACATAAAAAGTAGACAAGCCAAGATAAAAACAAAAGAAACAGACAGACAGCAAAAAACAAAGTAAAACTTTAAAGTATTATGCAACAGAGAATTCATATACACGCCAGTGTTGAGTAAACGAAACTTGTGAGCGACAGGGAAAACAAACACTAATCAACTTCTCAGTTTTCGCTTATAGATTCAGTTTCCATATCTCTATCAAAAATTCCCCTGAAAGAAACAGACATTCTAAAAGAACCCAACTTTTTCTTGACAAAGCATCACAAACACCGAACAGTCATCTTTAGAAGGCTGAACATGCATGATCAAAATGAGAACCTGTTAAATTATATTTCATTAAAAATTTTGCTAGAAACAGTAGGTCTGGCAAAAAATTCAGAATTCTTAAAGTAGGTGACCGGAAGATCTTTTGTACCTGTTGTATGACAGTTGTGACGGTTGCACATTTTCAGGTTTCTATATTTTCCCTTAGATTAGGCTTCAGGCTCAGGCTCAGGCTTAGTCTTGGGCTTAGGGCTTAGAGCTAAGGCATCTTCGTTTTTTCACTGATCACCCACTTGAAGATACCAAAAATTTGTACACAAAACTCCACTAATATCATGGTAGCTTGCAATAACGTAAAATACAAAACTATATATACATAAGCAACTAGTAATCATGGAATTAAGGAACAACACGCATTGACCACCGTACAGAATAAGGGACGCCATAAAATAATACATGATGGAAAACGGCAAGAAGGAAATACTTCATGACACAAAATAAAGAAAATAAAAATACGAAAAAAACAGTAAATGAGGCAAAAAACGGAAAAATGAATAAAACTGGCAAAAAAGTAAAAAAAAACTTCAGGCAATCATGTGGATAAAAAAGTCAGTCATTTTTTGGTTATTTTACTGGTTATATATTTTAAATAAATTCTGAAATGAAGAACCACAAAATTTTAAAAACTATACTATAACATTTAATTTGACATGTATATAGTTTTAGCAACAACAAAAATTAAGTACAGTACCATAAGATAAAAACAGGTAAAAGTAGTAGCACGCAAAAGCACACAAAAAGAAACTTAAGAGTAGTAAACAGTAAAGCCAAGTTAAATCTCAAAACAAACTTTACATTAAAAAATTATATAATCACAAACTGAGAGAACGACTAAAGAATGAGCTTTTAATTCGTTTTAATTATAAAAGATTTAATCATTTCAAATAAGACAAAAAAGTACTAAAACCGTACTTTAAGTACTAAAACCGTATTTTCGTTTCTGCTACGTTTAAAATTCCTTTCGTCAATCGTTCTCATTTCATTTTGTACATATATTTCAAAAAAGTGCAATGAAACACCTAATATCAAATTGGCACAAAATATTATTGATTAATAAAATAATAACGACACGCAATTTCATCATATATACTAATTTGGGTTAAAAAACTCCGTTATATCCTACTAGCTCAAACTTGAATTTTTACCTCAACTTTAATTTTATTAACTTTTCATTAAAAACTACTGGTACCGAATGTCAAAAAATTTAGTGGCAGTGTTTAGCTCAAACTTATTTTTACACTTTTTATTCTATCACTTGTTTTTTAATAACTTTTACCAACTCTTTTTATTGCACATACAATTTAGACTTGAATACTATTCATAATAGTATAACTAAATTTATATAAGAGTATTACTTATTAACTATAATAAATTCAATCGCTGTTATATAAATTAGGCTGTACCCCGAAACAAAACAGATGGCGGACATACTTATTACGATCACTCGCTGTACTATTAGTCCTAAAATTCGTTCTTTTCCCAATGAAAATGACGTGTTTCAAGTGTCTCAGGGTTCAGCAATTTTTGGTCAGACTTTAGTCAAAAATATAATACGTATGGTTCGTTACAAACATGACTAGACACAGTTCATATGGCATGCGATACATTAAAGCATTGATTATTGAACAATTCAGCAGTGAACAAATTCGAATCGATGCATTCTAGTTACACACAGGGGTGACTGTCATTTATGATTCGCATCTAAGGGCCAAAATGGATTTAACGGATTTACTCAATCGGACTTAACGAGTGGATTTAACAAGCTGCAAAATCCAATTCCTTAATTACGGATTTAATTAAAGTCAAGTCCATTTTGGGAATTGGTCCGAAGTCTACATCCCATTCATACTTAGGCTCGATTCATACTTACAACCGTATGTCTGTCTGATCAGTCGGCAAAATTACGAAAGAATTACGCCATAACCTGGAGCCTGTAGCTCAACTTTACAAATCTTACATGAGTCATGATGAATTCATTATGAATCACCTGATTTTTCACTTACAATCGTTACAATTGGTATTACCTGTAACGTTGAGCAACAGGCCCCTATCGCTGATCGTATACAATATTGGTGGCGTGATTATATACTTTGTAATTTTGGGTTTAATGACATACGGCTGTGAGTATAATCAAGTCTTGCAGATATTACATTAAAAATCGAAAACTAGTGTATGTGTACTGTATTCCGACTGTTTAACACTCGTACATGTATGAGGGGGATGGTAGAAAACCCCCCCCCCCCCCACCGAATACCTCGAGGGTCTGGGGAGGGGGGGTCCCTGAAAAACTTGGGCAAAGTTGGGAAACGTAAAAGCTACATATTTTTTACACCTTTACAAATGTTGTGCAAAATTTAGCATATTTCTGGTCGATTAGCGGTGGTTCCTAAAAATTTGGACCCTGTTACATGTAGAAATCAGTTACATATCAGTGCTACACTGATATAAAAAAATGCTCCAAA
>JASANF010004773.1:0-17110 GCA_030248245.1 Trissonchulus sp. WLG1_4
ACCAGACTAAAGCTGTTTCATTGACTCAGACTCATCTCATTTTTGGACACTCACTCGTACTAAACTTATTTAACATCTTAGTTAGACTAAAGCAAGCATGTTTAACCCTCTTAGTCCAGTGACAGTCCAACAATACGTTTAAACTAATTTGAAGCAATGAGTATTAACTCTTTCAGTCTTATAAGTTCCTAAACTTCCGACTCAAAATAACTTTACTTTTTTAATCCAGTAAAAAATGGACTCTCACTCAGAATACAATCAACGATGCCTACTGACTAACGACAATCCGACACAACCGCTAGTAGTACCCACCTCTGTTAAAATTCACAGTGGAATTGGTGATCCAAATAGGTCCGTTGGCTTCCTGTAGAACAATGCCATCCCCAGCGCTGTGGTAGACGTTCAGGAAATTTATCACTGGCGGAATACCACGGGAATACACGGAGGCAGTGGCATTTTTTGTGTCACTAAAAAGCCAACAATGTTGCTCTAAAAAAGCCTAAATGCATAAAATCTTCACAGAGCAGCTAAGCGTTGTATGTGAAACTGGTCTGCCTAAACTCCTGCACTTGGCGCTTCACGGCTTTACGCAACAGTACGTATAAATCACTGATTGCTGTCTACATCGTGCAGTAACTTGGGCTTTACGGTCACATAAAACTTACACCTGTATAACTACTCCTATGCTACAACTACTGTCACTTCCATTCTGTCAGCAAAACTGGAGTAGACATTTGCCACCACCAATTATTCAATGCTGGGTGAAATTAATGGCGTGCATCTTTCCTAATTTACTAGCTAAACCACTCACTCTTAAGGCTAGCCTCAAAACTTAGTGGCACACTAAAATCTTGGCTTCAAACACTTAGAATCATTGTTTCAACCAATTTTTCAAGTGTTTCACTAACTTTCAAATAAAAACTTAAGCATAAGTATCACGCTCTGAATTCCAGCCTATGTCACAATCAAATCCAGCCTCAGTTCTATTCTAACCCATTATATCCCGCATATTCCAGCGTGATCCATTCCAGTCTAGACTGAGACACTCGTTTGGCCTCCACTCCGTTGTCGTCGTCTGAGGGCTCGAGATACCACTGGTTTTCCAGGAAGGTGATACCACGCCAGTGAGACTGCCAGCCACTGAACGACGGGGGGCCCCAGCAAACCAGGCCCAGATCGTCTTCGCCTTCTAAAAATACAATTCGTGAAAAGCTTAAGTGTGGCCACTGCTGAACGCTGAGACAAAATAGGGGGCGTGATTTTTTGTGACTACTTTGTGTATTTAACGTGACTACTCGCTGTACCCTTTGATGCTTGCCATTCGTTGTTTTCGAAATCGTGTTTTTTTTGGTTCAGAGTTCTGGAATTTTTGATCATACTTGAGTTCAAATCATTGAACTGTTTTTGTTGTGTTTAGCAACAAATTATCTCATCTTTAACAAAATTGAGAGTCCTAATATTGCGCTAGAACCTAGATACAAGATTGCTGTATAGATATTAATATCGATCAAAAAAGAATGAAATCTTTTTAAAGTCTATTTAAAATCTTTTGACTGATCACAGTGAGTGGAACAAGAGTAAGTTGATCATTCATGACCATCATTATTATTGATATAACAGGTCAAAAAATCCAAGCTATTTTACAGAATTTTGTGGTAAGGCCGGAGAATAGTCGCACTGAACTGCATTTTTAATTGTCAAGTTTTTAAGAAGCATGAGTAGTCAAAATTTATTTACAGGCCGCTTAGAACTAAAGAAAATATTTACCCATTATAGCCCATTTATTATGTCACAAGAATACCAAATGTATTCTGTATTCACTGTATGTATGTGTATTTGTGTCGGAAAAAATTCGGCCGCCAAAAAACGGCTGAATTCTTCAGTCGAAGTAATATTCTCTAGCTAGCTGCATGTATATATGCTTACATGTATATAATATGCAAACGTGCATATATTCCACAATATATACGACATACGCACATTATATGTTCGTATATATGTATAGTGAATTGTGTTTTCTTTCGCAAGCTTCTCCACGTTATATCTAAACGTGAGAAAGAGTTTATTCGTTTTTCTCTTCGTCTGGTCTAATATTTACATTTTATAACCTCCAATGTGTAACTTTTGACTGTATTGAGTTTACTTTTCAAGTCGTTAATTCACTTACAAACCTTTAGCAGCCAACTATACACTGTCATAGTGAGAAAAAACAGACAGTTATTGCATATTATGTCTGAAGCATTTGCAAGCATATCCCTTAAAAAATTCAAGTACCATTTTGTGAATGAACTAGTACTAATTATACATGAGCGTGGTGGGGGGGTAAACTCCTTACTTACAGTGCCACAGTGCTAAAAAACGTCTGATCAAAATAATTTCATAGCCTACTTACGGCACAAATTTTCACTCAGTTGTATTCTGTAATCATCGGTCAGCGCGGGACACGCCCACAACGACTTCTCCGGGCCACTACAGCCCGGCTGTGGCATTACGAAAGGCCGAGTGTCGTTATTGCGGCGATACCACTGCCAAAACCCGCCGCCCCCGAAGCCCATCGACTGGCAAGCGATATTGTAGTCCACGTCGGTCCAGCTGAAGTAAAAAAGTTCTCAATTTTAGTTAAAAAATACTGATAAGTTTAGTGAAAAATGCTTTCTGCCTTGTACAGCCTCTGTCTGGGTACCCCCACCCTCAGTTTTGCACATCAGTGAAAAGCATCCACTACTGTCATGACAGGAAGATACATAGCACCCCCTTAACTCCAATGCATCAGTGACCAGGGTTCTCATTACCGCATCAAAACAAGACGGACTAGCGGGGGGTACCGCTTCTTAACACCGCACAAGGGGCTATTGTCTAGTGATCGAACGGGATTGAAGTTAGAGATCGGGATTTACTATCCCGTTCCATCACCACTATTTCGTTTTGAACACAAGCTTTGAACACACGCCCCCAGGCGTTACAGCAAGTGTCATACTCTTCCTATTATGTACTCTTGATCGTACTTGGTAAGCATCGTGCACACACTACGCCAGCGTCCTCGAAAATGGGCCTGCAGTCGCCCCTGAGCCGTGCTGGGACCATCGATTAGTCTGAGGGTGGGAAAATCATCGTCGTGCAAAATGGGTGTCTGACGAGGCTTCATCACAATCCCCACGAATGTGCTGCCCTGAAAAAAATAATTCCACTTTAAGGTTTTGAAAAATAGAAAAAAAATATTATGTTACATTTTTAATCGCACGCAGGCTCACGGCTTGTTCAAAAGATGATTAGTTAGCTAAGGATCACTGATAACTACTTTTTGCGGCGAAATACCTTTTTTAATACAGAATAGGGTCTGTGGCCCTGTGATGTTCCAAATGTCGGACTGAACAGGTGGAAAAATACATTATTCATACTGCACTAGTCAAAATTCAAGATGACTTGTGATTTTTCAAGTGAGTTAGCACTTACATAGCATTGAAAATCGTAGCTGCATCGAAAAGACCAAGCTCAGTCCTCAAAAATTTCATTTGTGAAATGTTATAGTTTATTTCTACATATATAATGACTGAAGTTTCACAGCCCCACTAACTCTTTCCGGGTCCCGGGACAATCTATTATACACAAAGTAAGAATTTTTTACACAATTTCGCCAACAGAACGAACATAATATATAAAGCTACTACGTACAAAGGGTCGATTCATACTGACAGCCGTTCAGCCGGGAAAATTACAAAAATATCTAACCACCAGATGATCAAATTATAAGCTATTAGAGTCGTGATTATTTCGCAAATTGGACGGTTGAACGGACAGATATATACACCTGTATGACTCCATCCTTCGTTTCAACACTTAGCATCGCCGCCAACTAATTCACTCACCACCGCATGTAGCACTCCTCGCACAGTGATTCCCACACCGGGATCGAATTCCAAGGTCACTCCGGGTTCGACGGTCAAGTTGGCTCCCCGGTGAACCACAATCTGTTTGGTGACAAAGAACGGGCTGTGTCTGAATTCCAGCGTGGAATTGCCATAATAATTTCCACCCACATCCGACCGAATTTCGGCTGCGCTAGTCCTAGTCCAAAATAAGGGCAGCAAAATAGTCAATGCGGCCAATAAAATCATACTATTTCACAGATAGTCGTCATTTTTCTTTGTTCAAAAAATCCAGCACCAAAAATCGTGTTTAGTCACCACTGTTGCGACGAAAATCATTTCTTATCAGGCCCCAACATGAGACATATTCATACCTGCAAAATGACACATGAAAATTCAGCCATGTATGATTCAAAAAGGCCAATAGAAGCATAAGCCTACCTGAACGGGTTCGGGCTAGCTAACTTGTGCTAGCTATAGCTCAGACCATTTGAATATATATTGGCGCGTTTGTGTGTGCGTGTGTGTTCTCAGGTAAGCCAGGCTTATCAGAAATACTCTAGAGACATTATATTGATGTAAACACACACGGTTGGAGACATAACAACATATAGATAGACTCTCTTTCAAGTACAGACGCTCAGGTTGTTAGTAAATAAAATTTGAAAATTAAAATTTGATGTTCAGAAGGGGGAAGGGTGAAAAATCTGG
This sequence comes from Trissonchulus sp. WLG1_4, assembly GCA_030248245.1. NCBI lineage: Eukaryota > Metazoa > Nematoda > Enoplea > Enoplida > Ironidae > Trissonchulus > Trissonchulus sp. WLG1_4. The sequence continues at coordinate 4,578 of JASANF010004773.1, forward strand.
GAGGCAGAGGGTAAAGTTGTTAAAAACCAACGTAATAATTCACACAAAGACTTCCAAATTTCAAAATATCATACTAACTTGACATTACAATTTTGAACCAAACTTTTTGAAATCTTGCGTATAAATATACTCACAATGTGCATATACGCACAGACATATAGTCAAAATTTTCTGTTCAAACACCTTGAAAACAGGTTGTTGTAAAATTCAAATGCAGGACTTTGTTATTATATGCTGTGCAACAAAGATAGGCAATATGTATATGCGTACAAAAGCTTTACGGTTTGTCACACGAAGCGGCAGCTAGTGACAAAACCTGTTAGATTTATGCTACAGTTTAACTTTTGACGCCGGTTTTCTGTAACTTCATTCTCACTTTTACATTTGCTACGATTTAATTTTGTTGTTAATTTTTGTTCCCATAAAGGGAACGTTTTGATGGTATCTACACAGTTTTTTATACAAAAATCGGAACAATGGATTTTTTGCAGATAAAATAAGACGTTTTGAAAGTTTTCCGTTTCGTTATACTATTGTGAACATTGCGTTATGAACAATTGAAAAGGAAAGATTGGGGGAACCTTCGTTCCAAATCGAGGGCGCGTGGAGTATATAGGGTGCTGAAAATCGAACAAAAGTTGAGTAAAAAATGAAATTTTTCAAAAATTTTGCAATTGATATTTTTTGGTCAAATAGAGGGCGATGATCCTCTAAATTTTGGACCCCCGGCCCCACGTGTTCAGTGAGTGCAACAATTTCTCGCGTTTCAATCTAAATCTGCTAACTGATGTTTCAACTTCAAAATAATAATAGACCATTAAAAGCAAAGGCAGTCTAACGTGTTGGGTAGAAAAAGTACACAGGTTTGTTAGATTTAACATAAAAAATTGCTTACAAAAATGCTATAAATTCAAGTCACCAACTTTACATAATTTTCTGCTTTATCAACCTTCTTAAAACTTATATAAAAAAACTATTATATTGGTCAAGATAATACCGGAACCTGATATATAAATATATAAACCCACACCTTGATTATTTAGGCGTGTGAGAAGTACCATGTGTGAATCGGCCTCAGTGCAATTATCATCATTTCAATTTCGTCAATTCTAATTTCCTCTTCTCTTCAATATCTCACTGATGAGTTGAGTATATCTCCATTGTGACTGGACACTAATAATTGCCAAGGTTGGTTGGTTTACGAGCTGTTTACTGTGTCTGTCTGTATTGCATTGCATTGGACGTAAATAGTAGAGGCAAGCAATCTGATTGGTCCATTACAAACTGCAATACATTTTGATTGGCTAGATCCTTATTTCTTATTTTTCTGGTGAAAACCGAGTGTAAAAAATGTCATAAATCGCTGAAAGATAAAAACTACACGATTGCTGACATTCCCAAAGGTGTCTAACACTCTAACTTGATCCAGTATAAGTCTTACAGGTGGTCTTACGAATTACATACACATTGAGCTTTTCCCTATGTACGATAGTTTGTATCATTCCACTAAAACGTTTTAAACTGAGACTAAAGTTGAACACCTTTTTGGAAATCCAAATTTGGGACAATATGCAACCTTGAAACATCATCTATATATCAGCTATATACTATATGTTTCACCGATACGCAATCAATAGCCTGGTTTAAAATCGTCCGTCCCTACGAGTTTTTCACAATATGAAAATAAGATGACACCGAACGGTCAGCAACCAACAGAACTGAACCTCCTAAATAGAGTCACATCTGGTCTGTATAACACTGTCTCAACCTCGTTAGTCATAATGAATTTTAAATAATGAATGACTAATTTAATTTCGTCCAATTAGACGTCAATAAAAAGCAGTGTAGCCTACAAAAGCAGTAGTTTAAAAAATTATAACTTTATACATCCGAGGATAATATCACTAAATCAGATTAAGCTAATAGGTTTAATCAGAAATTTGATTCGCCTTGAGCCCGGTTCATACTTGTCCTCAAGTTCCAGTTTCAACAGTTCCAAAAAACCGTGTAACAAAACCAGTCATTTTTTACACAAAAAAGCATGGGTCAAGTTTAAGCAAAAAGATTATACGAAACGACTCAAGCAAAGTTTCCCAAACCCAAATAGCTAACCAAAAATTGTCCTAGTCCCTGTTCCTATGTTCTTAAGGATAAGTATGAACCGAGCGTTACACTCCCTATACTTTAGAAAGGATGAATCCCGTTGTGTCCAATCGAATTCAGCGAGTGCTTGAAAGGGCTGCTACTGACGAAGATGCAGCTATCGGTCTATTCTATCAACTGCCTGTGGAACCCTGTATTCAAAATGGACCACAGTAAGCGACCTTCTAAACTAACTGAATAAATACACAGTACATATAGTAATTTCACTGGGTTGAGGCAAATACTATGTACCTGTCAGGTTCGATTATATGCAATTTGTGAGGTAATTGTTTCTGCGAGAAACCGGTATGTTTCAATTCAATAGTTTCGGTGAGTCATTGAGTAAAAAAACCGCAAAAAGCTACCCAACTTATACAGGATGCGTTAAAGTATCTGTTATCACTCTGCGGCCTGTAGCTATGCAGTTTTGCGCAAAATTGGTATGTATATACTACCTTTTACGTAAATTTTTACCGGCTCGAACATGGCGGTTACATCAATTCAAAAAAGTTCTTAAAAAAAAGTTTGCAAAGATTAGGTACAGTACTGTGCAAAAAAGTTCCCAGTTTGTTGATGTAGGATGAGATTCATCCAATGCTAAAAAGTGATCGAGGTTGGGCCAGAAAGTGACGCACAAACATATTTTGTTTTTAGACGGGATTCGGAACCAATTTTCCACATATAGAATAGAGTGAAAAATTCAATTTCACAAAAAAATTTTTGTTCGCCACTTTCCAGTTAGCCTTGGTCACTTTTCACGAACGAAAAAAGCTCGTCGTATGTCGATGCCGCCAGGAAACTTTTCTACGCACAATTCTGTCGCTGCGATATACATCCATTCCGTACACTCAGCTCTCTTGTTTAAATTCCTTGCTGTTTCAGGTGCGGTGTGGTGGCTTTGCAAATGGCTAGTAAAATAGTTTGTCCGGATACTAAAATCACTGTGGAGCACCTCATGAATAGAGCCAAAGAAATGTGCCTTACCAATCACGGAGAAATGTTTTCTGGTACCTACATAGAATTTACTAAATAAGGGTCCGTACATTATACGTACATTTAGTGTTTCCGCCTAGTGATATGCACATAGAAAGGGCAGGGTAAAGAGAGGGAATAGAGGCTTTCCTCAAAAGTATACACCCAAACCTGCCCCCCTTCGATACTGTAAGAACTGCCCCCCTCCTAATAAACTCTGGACCGCGTAACATGAACGCGTAAGCAATACGCACATGAAGCGTGTCGGTGGAAATATCAAACAACCTACTCAGAAATCTAACTCCTTTTCCGATCATTGATAATTATTGAATTCTATAATCTGTGCGTCCTGACCAACGAAAAATACGTTACCAAACATAGACGTAAAACGTAACAGTAGCAAAAGCAAAACTATATAATATATATGTAGCATAACCTATACTTGGCTAGCAACAAAAATTCTACACATGAATGAATACACACATTCAATACGTCTGTAACTCCAGCAACAAAATCAGCCATCCATTGAACGACGATAACATTTGTGTTACTTGCGGTATACTTCCATTTGAACTTTACACAGTGAAAACACACGTATAGTTTAGGGGAATGGGGGGAAGACCTCCAAGCCCCAACCAAAATTTTATCCCAGAAGGGGCCCCACAGCTTTGGGTGGTTTTAGACTCTTCCAGGCCAGTTTTCAAAACGAAGTCAAGAAATATATACTTTTTCGCCAAAGCACTCAGCACAATAAAGCTCCCGGTCAATGCTAGGCCTTTAGCTGTTAGCCAAGAGAGGCTCCACTACCAAAACAACAGTACGCCGACTAGCAGGGAAATAGTTCCATGCACACTACTAACTTTTGAACTTTCGATTAATTTTAGCATATTACCTGAAGCAGTTGATTTGCGATGTCTTTCCAAGCTGCGCGGCCGAAATATCTTCAGATGGCCTGTCCAATCCTACTCAGATTATCCAAAATCTTCTGGCCGGATGTCCGATCCTCGTCCCGTAGGTTTCATTATCATGTTATAAAGAGAATATAAATAAAAATATATAAATATCATTAAATAAAATCTGAAATATATAATAACAGGCGACTTAATATGTTCAACTTATATACTTTCAAGATGGTTCGTTCGTGCATTATGTCAAAGAATACGGCGAGAGTATTCTCAATACGAAAATAAACTTGAACATTAACATTGACCGTATGAAAATAGTTCTATGTCGACAAAAAGAGAAGCATACATAAAAGGAAACAGCTTTTGCGTCCGATTGTACTTTCGGTATTTTTAATTTGAGGTTGCCCAAACTGGTGACAACTGACAGGTTCTTTAACAACCATCGAGGGGCTAATCTCAAGACACAACTGTATAAGTTTTATTTTAATATATTTATATCCAAGTTGTTTCTGCAGCTTCTAATGCTACTGCGTTTACATTAGCATCATCACGCAAAATGCGTAGAAGCTCTCGCACTCGTAAAATTGAGAATACGTCTTTTGGACAATAATTAAACTCCATCTTTTAATTTCAGTTACGATTCTGACAAAAATCACGAACCTTGCCTCAACAGCGGACATACAGCCCACTGGTGCCTTGTCTCAGGTAGCAAAAAAGTGCCAATTTTATTTCGTAATCTCTCTCTTTTTATACACTATCTTCAAGTCCCATGTCCAAAACTTTTAGCAGTTTTTACCGTATATGCCTGTTAGGAGCTTAACATCTGACAAGATCGCACTACTATTATTAAAAAATCAGCAATTTGGACAAAATCAAGATAACAATACTGAATACTCAGATTTTTTCGTTCTATACATTTTTTACACCACTTAGCATTTTCATAGCGCCTTGCCTTAGTAAATACATAATTAATTTCGTAGACTAAACATTAGTGATGTTGATCGGATCGCCGGATCGGATCGGATCGCCGATCCGGGGGTCGGATCGGATCGCTAAATTTGCCGGATCCGATCGCCGGAACGGATCGGCTTTAAAATTTCGGATCGGCGATCCGGATCGGTAGTATAAATTTTGAGTCTCGACCACAAAATTTCGTAATTTGCCAAAAATTTTGCGTAATTTCAAAAACTTTTCGAGCGATTAATCAAACGCACAAGTATAACTACTACTCAAATTATCAAAATATCGGTTTTATATTAGCGAAAGCGTACAGTGTATGCATAGACCATATGCAAGTGGAGGCGAGGTTTCTCATTATTGAAGTTGCGTGACGACGCGTACTAGTGTGATGTGAAATGTTTAGAAATATATATACCTTAATTTTCGCCTTCAAAAACAATCTTTCAACATTCTTTTCGTTAACACAAGAGTTGGGAATCGACGCGGATCAACACTTTTCTACCCGCGACCCAACCCAGCCCGCGGTTTGACACTTGTGGGTAACCCACGATCCATCCCGCGCCGTCTAAGTTGACCACGACCAACTTTGACCCACCATTTTAAGATACCGTACCTGATGATCGATCGTTTTTAGCAGATACCCCTGTACAATTTGCACAGTGTATATACAGCTGTACATTGTTCACATTGCTGAATACGTGAAAAAATTTCATAATTTTTTCGCCGGTTTGACAAAATGCAGCGACCCGCGCAGCCTGAAGTGGTTGTGTACTGTGTATACCCATGGGTTAACCCACGGCTCAAATTTTCCGATCCAACCCAACCCAACCCGTGGGTATCCACGACCTGCGGTAGTCACCCAAAATTGTCAAGACATTTCCATTCCAATTAATCAAAATTTTTGGTCGTGGTATTGTCTAAGTTGCTCTCATTACAAAAATGCCATCTTATCATTTATATACAAACTCATTAAATTTTTAAAGCAATATCCTCATTATAATAAATCATACTTAACAATATTTCTACAAAAGATTTTTGTTCCTTCTAGAGAAGGAACTATTGTTTTGAAACCAACTCTGCACAGTGTTAAACACAGCTCTGCATGTTGGTCAGCGCATATGATTAACGTGTAAAGTCAGCTTGGGTAGTCTTTGCCCTTTTTTTTGCAAAACAAATATTTTCGCAATTTTGCTGTTAATAATGGTCAATATAACTTTATTTATGGACTAAAATGCGCTTTTGTGTACGTTTTATGATTTTTAAATTTTTCTAAAATCGTAATTTAACATACAATGCGCACGTGCTGATCACATGACTGTCCAGACTATTCCTGTCTGTTGAAACAAATTGAAACACTTAGAATAAATAATAAATAATAAAATTGTGGATCCAAATTTAACATTAAATGATTAATTATGTACCTATTGTAATTAAATTAATTTAAGTAATGAAAGAAAAGCGGCGTCTAAGGAAACATGTTCTCAGTAAGTTCCCTTGGTTGAAAGACAGCGTAGCCGAGTGGTCTAAGGCGCTGTTCTAGGCTAGAACAGTTTGTGCGCTAGGTCGATTCCCAGCAAGTTTTTTTACTTGAGAGTATTTTTAGGTCAACTTGTTTGAGTTGCGAACAGAGAGGCACGGGAGCAATCAATGAGGGGGGGTGCCCGAACCCTGGCCGAGAGGGGGGTGGTCCTGGTTTTGGTTTGATTTGCGGTGAAAGCCGGAAATGTTTTACACTTTTTTGATTAGTACTTCTTTTTGGGGCACGTTTTTGGCTGCGGCTGAAATTTTCTGTGATTTTTTGATTTTGTACTTGTTTTTGGCACACTTTTTAGGCAATCATAGGGGGGTGGGAGTTTCAGGGGGGTGCCTGGTGTCTGTGGGGGGTTGCTGACTGCTGACCCCCTTCAGGGGTTCCCACTGACTCCCTCGTACCCCCCTATGCGCATCTGTGGTTGCGAATTGATCGAGTCTGATGCGCTTTGAGTAGATGTTCGGTACTTTGCGAAAATTTTGTCAAAACAAAATCAAAGGATACGTTGCAGCGTACTGCTATGTGTTTGAACTTTGAACTTTGAAGATCCACTTGGCCAAGTGCGGTATCTCTTACTCAGCGAAGGAACCTTGCCCCTTTTGGGGCCTACTTGTTTACCTTTCATCAAGGTTATGTAATGTTCAATCGGATCGGCGGATTGGATCGGATCGCCCGATCCGGGCCTGGATCGGATCGGATCGCCAATCAAGCTTCCGGATTGGATCAGCATCAAAATTTCGGACCGATCCGATCCGATCCGCATCACTACTAAACATGTATGTAAGTTATTGTACGCAAAATAGAAAAATGCTCAAAATTTTTGCTTTGCACTACAAAATCATGGAGACAGCATCCTCCCTCTGGCACATTTGAAATTTTGTTTTTTAAGAAATTGTGTTTTAGCTTGTCTATAGCCAGGTGTGTTCAATTTTTTTTAGCATTGAAGAAGTTTCGGGTTTCTGAGGGACCTTCACCTGTGAACAAAGGAAATTTTCACGGCAGCTTGTAGTTTACTATAACAATAAGGCTAACTGCCATCATGCGTAATAAATAAAGCCTACATTATATATGTACCCTAAATTTGTAAACTGTACATCTAAAGACGGAGTCAGGTACCTAAAATGTTTCAGGCATTAATATGCCAAGTTGAACTGGCTTATGTAGCTGCAAAAAAATCACACAACTACACTTTAACGTAGAATGCTGTAATAAAATTATTTTTCAGGTTTCCTCGTTGTGCTAAAGCCGACAGCGATTCAACCACTTCCTGAAACCTATCTATCCGATACCATTCCTAACCTCTATACCATCATACATCCAGTTAATGATGAACTGAATATGGAAATATTAATTCAACCGCCTCACTTTGATTCACTCTATGTCCTCGCTTTTCACGGGAAAAGTCGCCACGCCGGAGTTTGGAACTACGAAAGCTTGAAAGCTAGTAACGAGAATTTATTCGAAGTTGGTCCAAATCGACTACATGATGAAAATTCGTATGTGATACCTCAAGAAGGACTAGCGGAAACTCTAAGACATAAAATAGTTACCATTCGCAATAAATTTTAGTCGATTATTAAATGTCTTTAGTGTCTTTACTGTGACAAATACCTCAAAATGAACCCAGACTAATTTACAGAGTACATGAAACGCGATTACAATATATCATAATTTGAGGCGACTACTTTTAGTAAGTTGTCTTTGAGTGGGCTAAAAATGTATAATACGTTTTAGTTATGAACCTTTGCCTCCCAAATAATAACTTCAGGACTTGCCTTCTCAGTTTTCATACTTTCGAAACATTAAACTCGCACAACGCAGTCAAAGTTAACAACAACACTAAACACAAATATTTTAATGATAAAAAATGTTGAACATAATCAATCATTCAAATTGGAACAAAATAACACAACATAAAAATTATAAACGTATCATAACAGCAAGGTACAGTATTCAGTAATACAAAAACAAACACTGGGTTTTAATTTAGAGTACAACATTTCAAATTACACGCAACATAAATATATAATAAATAAATATAAATAAATATAAATATATATATATATATATATATATATATATATATATATATATTAAAAAACAAACTATTGCAGTCACCAGTGTATCTTGATATTTGCATATCATGAAAAAATCATGGGTTTTTTTAAACTGAAAAATATATAAGAATTTATATAGTTATCAATAGTTAATAATTAATATACAATATGGATTTACGACTTCTTCGACAAGGAATCTAGCTCCTTGGAAACATTTTCTAACTGTTCGTACAACGCTGCTAAGTTATCATGATTGAAATGCAGGTTTAAACCGTCATAGCTCTTTCCATAAGCGTCCGTTAGTTTCAAACTCAAGTTACAAACTGGACGGTTTAAGTTTGCAGAATTCGAATCAGCCACCGTCGCTCCAACAGACCAATTGACGTCGTCCAATTGCATTGGAAAGAATGAATGGTGTTTGGCTCGAAACAGAATTTGACTGCGCTGATCTTCCCACGTTTGTGACAGTGCTAAAATATGAAATGATTTTTCACATACGTATAATTATATCAATTCAATTATATACGTAGCACTTATATACTACGCAGCAAATACTAATACCCAGTGTGACCGAGTGGTTACGGTGTTCGATTTTTAATCTGAAGGTTGGAGGATCGAATCCCAGCTACTCGGTTATACGTAGTCTCCTTGAGCAAGATACTAGGGCCACATTGCTCCTGCGGTACTGCCAACCCAACAGTCCATCCTCATCTGGTCGGTAAATGGGTACCACAATCATACATGGGCAAGACCCGGGATTTTCCCGGATGGACCGCGCGACCGCGCAGCCCGAGCGGAGCGAGGGTTGCCCTGAGTAACTATAAGGACCGCGCGCATAACGGACGTGAGAGTTGACTGCGCAGTCTAACTCACAATCCTAATCACTGCACAGTCTAATTCTAGATTGATTGCGCACTTGAACTAGAGTTAAACTGCGCAGTCAGTAATATTGCGCAGCCAATTGATAGTTGGACTGCGCAGTCCAAATAGTCTGCGCAGGCGCAGTCAAACTAGAGTTAGACTGCGCACTGTGTAGTCAGTAGGATTGCGCAGTCAATAAAAGTTGGACCGCGCAGTCCAAAACTACAAATAGTCCGCGCAGTCCAACTCTTAAGGTGGTAGTTACGTTTTCGCAGCTTCTTTCAATGTTCTATTTTGTAGCAATTACTAAATCAATTTACAAGCGGTCTTTTGCATATTATTAATCCACTTATTTTTTACAAAATTACAATTTTTCAAGAGTCGATGATACTCATAGTGTGCACGCTAATTTTGGTGAAGCTTATCAGCTCAATTTTTTGCATTTTTTCCCATATTTCGTTATTTCTTCACTGTGATAAAAAAATTCCGCATACAGTCAAGCAATTTATACCAGAGGCACGTTGATGTGTTATAAAAGTGCTGGTATGCTTAACTAAACGTATTAATTTAGCAGAATTTTACAGTGAGCAAAAGTTTGCCTCAAATTTTGCCAAAAAGTGAAGAAACCGTAGTTTTTATGACTTTGGTAAGCTCTAACTAAGAAAATAATCAACCTTTTCACTCAATTCGAAAAAGGTGTAGGGCAAATTTATTTGGCTACTCTCAAGTACGCTTTCTTTGCATTCTTATGAACTGAATAGGATATTTGTTACTTCAACTGAAATCAGTTATTGTGCTCAGAAATGACAGATTTTCAAAAAAATTTTAATTCAGTTAAATAGGGTCTCATTGGGGTCAGCTAATATTACATTAAGCACAGTTTGCCCGTACCTGTTGAAAAAATGGCGGACAAAAGTTTAGAAAATGACGTTTCAGGAGACTGACGAAAATTTGCAATTTTTGAAGGGGTTTATTAACACTGCCAATGCTCTTGGCTGCTGTGAGATATACTAACCAAATTTTGCGGGTATAATAGATGCATAAGGGACTATATACATGTAAATTATGGTGCCACGTGGTTATTGGTATTTTGTGATATTGGCATGAGAAGTCAGAATTGAGGTAAAAAAACTTCAAAGTTACAGATCGCCTAGAACGACTAACAGAAATATGTTATATTTTAGCTGAAAATATTCTTAAAATAAAATGGGTTAGACCTTTTTTAAATGGCTTTTCTGAGTAGTGTAAGAGCTACAAAAATTTGCATACAATTTTGTAAGTCCTCAAAAAATACACAAAAAATCCAGTTTTTGAGTTATAAATTAGCCGTAAAAATTTAAATCAATGTCAAAATTAGCTGAAATATTGCTATTTACATTCGCAATGTCCGTGCCAAGTTTGATTGTGTTCGATCAAGTAATTTTTGAATTATTGCAAAAACTTCGAAAACGTAACTACCACCTTAATTGACTGCGCATTCCTACTGATTTCGCAGTCGAATTCAGAATCTCAGATTGATTGCGCGGTACCCCCTTTGGTTTTTATTGCCCGGCTGAAAAAATTTCCGATAAAAAAAATTCGGAAATTTTTTTTGATACGACTCCAGTTAACCAAATTCGGCCGAAAAATTGAAAAAATCTCCATTTTATTCTGGGAGCAGCTGCACTCAGACCCCTGCAGCCTATGCCTCAGTGATCTTGGGTTTGCAATGCGAATTTAAGTGTTAAAATTACTAAAAAGTGCATTTTAACCCATCAACGGTGGACTGCACCAAATCGGATTAACTTAAGTCTGAGCTGGAGCTAATCTCCAGTTAAATCTATATATTTAGTTAAATTTCAGCTAAATCGCAGTTAAACCACAGTTTTCAACTAAATCTTAAGCGCCAACTGTGCTAATCTTCATTGGTGCAGCGGACTTAAACCGATTTAAGGCACTTAAGCCTGAGCTAAATCGGGTTAAGCTAATCGTCAGTTAATCCGATTTGGTGCAGTCCACTGTAAAAAAACTCAGAAAGTCATTCCCCCTGAAAGTTTTTTCTGAGTGGGCACTGACTGAATTTATTTAGATTAAATGACTACAAACTACATTTTGCAATGGACCTTTTCGCCTGGGGTGAAGGAACCGCGCAAGAAATTGTTAGTTTTCCCGGGTTCATTTTAACTACCTTGCCCATGTATGACCACAATAACGTGGGAGGCTAACAGGGGTCCGTGTAGGTCAGTATGCATTGAGGGACTGCCTCCCAGTCCCCCTTCTACGGTTTAGTCACTCTTGAAGTGGGACCCCTGACGCTCCGGGGCTTTGTAACGAAGATGAGCACCGCGCCCGAGACCCCGAGGGCGGACACGCCAAAGCATAGTTCTCTATCCGCGGGTTACCTTTACCTTTTTTTACTACGCAGTACGCTAAATATTCCAAAATCCACAATTACAAAATTAATCGTGTAAAGAAGCTACAACTAACCATCTGCCAGTGATTCTTCCAGTCCAGAATTTAAGGCCAACGCTTTGAAATCCTCTGCCTTACTCAGAGCAGCACAGGCATGCTGGAACAATTGAATGCACGCAAGCAACAGACCGTCCAATAGAGACGGGTCAGTCAATTCCATTGCGGTGACAGCTTTTTGTCGCTCTTCAACTGTTAGAAAATTCGCAGACGGCTGAGAGCACGCCTTGGTCAACGGCAAGTGCGGACAGATTTTGTCCGATAATAATTTCTGCACAATGACTGGTTCCAAATTATTAAGGATTGGCAAAGCACGCAACGCCAAATCTGTGAATTTGAAATCTTCAGAAGTCATAAATACTTCACTCTCTAAAAACAAAACAACGTTAATATATTATATTAGGGTTAAATGCAGTTGGGGGCCGAGGGGGAAATAGTGGCCCTGTATTTTTGAGTATAGTGGTGCGGGGAATAAACCCTACGCGTTTTGCGGGGAAATTAACCCTAGTGCTTCCTGGCCAAACCTTTAGACATAGGACCTTTTTGAGTATGTAGGTGAAAATCGAATCCCAAACTGACTTTTGACACCAATTTGTGTGCAGTTCTGAGACAGCGTTTTAGAACTATTATTATATTTGAGCTTAAGTCATTTCAGCC
>JASANF010004777.1:0-132142 GCA_030248245.1 Trissonchulus sp. WLG1_4
AAAGCTCAAATAAGCTTCAGCTTGTTTTTTAAAGGCCAAATAGGTGACTTTAGCTATATGTACTCACCAGGAATATTGGATTATTTGACGACATTAATATTTAAATTTTTGCAACAAATTGCCGAAATTTATATTTTGTACATAATGAGAAATGCAAGATTCGCGTAATTGGTGAAAAAAGCAGCATTGTAGCAAAAAGTGGTCTTCAGTTTCGACTGCAGTGGTTTTCGTTTCTTGTGGCTACTAGGGCAGGGCACAGTTACAAAATCACTATCCGTGTACATGGTTAGTTTCGAAGATTACCAACCGCGTGTACACGCTAACAAACGGTTACTGCTATTATCAGCGTGTACACTCTAATTATCCATGTAACCGTGTAACCGTTTACACGCTACGTATCCGTGTAAACGTTTACACGGATACTAACCGTGTAAACGGTTAAACGGTTACTAACGGTTACACGGTTACTAAACGGTTACACGGTTACTAAACAATTACATGGTTACAACGTCAAGAAGCAGAGAAGGATTCATTACTAAACAGCATCATCACCAGAGGAATTAACCAGGGAAGATACGAACCACCCATGTCTGAATCTGCAGATCAGCAAACTACCATTTCAGCTACTGGGACAATGCTGAGCTGTCAGTATAAATGCCTTTATATAGGCTTGAGCAATATAGTGTGCACACGCATGCGTATATGAAGTAACACACAGGCAAAAATCACTTACGCACAGTTGTAGGCTAGATTGCATAAACTCAGCAACCAAACGAACATTTTTCTTAACGGTTACACGCGCTAAGTAACCGCGGATAGTGACCCCTAACCGTGTACACGCTAAGCTTAGCGTGTACACGGTTACACGCGTATGCACGGTTCGTACAGTGTAACCGTGCCCAGCCCTAGTGGCTACATTCTTATGATTTACCAACTGAATAGTACAACAAAATGGACTCAACTCAACAAGATGCCCTACACGAAATTGAGCTCAACTCAACTAGATGCCCTACGAAATTGAGCTCAACTCAACAACATGCCCTACGAAATTGGGCTCAACTCAACAAGATGCCCTACGAAATTGGGCTCAACTCAGCAATTTGGTCTTAGGTGTATTGCAATTCCGCCGTTGCGCTTTGCTGATCAAGCCCAACTTGCTACGGCACGCCTACAAGCAACTATAACTGCTAAAGACAGGCCCAAATGCAATCGCCGAGCTAAGCAGGGACAACTCTATGAAGAAATACTTAGAAAATAACGAGGCGCAAACCAGAAACCTGTATTTTTTATCGAAAAAAACAACCTACAGCCACAATACAGAAAACGCAAGCGCACGCAATACCAGCCAACCCACCTGTCAAAACTCAAGGAGTCAAAACTCAAGAGTAGAACTGTGTTCACATTAATCCGGCATAAACACAGAAGTAGACAGACTTCTGCCGGAAATTACATAACTAAATAGTCATTAATGTGTTTATGTGTGTGTGTACAATGTTTACTATGTATTTATCTGTATTTTTAATGCTTAACTCTGCTGCCAATCCCTTTATTTTGATCACGATGCATGACCCGATGCAAAAAAAGAGCCTCAACCACTGGAACTGTAATGCGACCCCCACAGTTGTTTTTTTTCCAAAAAAAGTTGTTAGGTATTGACAAAATCGGTTTTGACAAATGATTGTCGAAAAAATTTGTAATCATTATATTTGTAACTATACGTAGTCACTGTCAGAAAAGCTTTAAATTTTCATGTATGTACATACAAAAACAAGTTTTTGGAGTCATTGTCACGCTACAGGTCGACAATCATGCAAAGACACTAAAGTCTGGCAAAAAATAGTTGCACCACTTAGTAATTATCTTGGTGGCGTGACTTCTGCGACTACTTGCTGTACTCTTACATAATAGTCAAAATTTATTCTTTTGAAAGCACATGTTTCGTCTTCTCAAGTGTAGCAACTATTTTTATTCCGCCTAAAGGCGGAATATTTGGAAAAGGTTCGTAGCACCAAGAGTACATGCTTGGTGCTACGAGCCACCAGAGGGCCTATGCTTACCATAGGCCTAATATATAGCAGCCTTTTTTTCTGCCAATGGGGGCCTGAAAATGCGAAACTAAGAAACTAACCTAAAATACAAGACAAATACAATATTTAGAACCTCAAAAATATTCTCTAAGTTTAAATTTATACGATGATTAATTTTACTACGTAATTATGTTTTTTCCGACGGATTTATTTTTCACGACCAAGCCCCCCTTGGCTGTCTGGTCTTTGACTGACAATCGTCAAATTGGCCAGCCAATCTTCTGTATATGCAAATAAGTTTCTACTTTCCAGCCAATCAGCAATCCATTTATTCAACGTACATAATAATTTAACCAATGCGTTTGCAATGGGTGGAGCGATTGTCGACATTTATGCAAATTAGTTTCACTGTCAGGGTCAATCAGTCGACAGTTAATCAGTTCATTGCCAGCAGCGGAGGCAGCAGGCTGCGGAGGCCGGAACGGAAGCTGAAGATCACCAGGAGAAGCGAGCAGGATCGGTCCAATATGGATCTACCCCAAATGCCCTTTTAAGGGCAAGATTGGTTTTTTGGTTTGTAGGTTTAGGGACAGTTGCCTAGTGCATATTTGAAATGATTAGTGTTAGGGACGGACAGAAATTAGCTACGTCAAAACAACTCCTGTTCTTCACTAGTATCAGAATCCTGAAACTAGCGGACAAACAATCCACGCGGGTAGGTGCGATAGCGAACAAGGCCGGTGCCTCCTTTCCTCAGGCTTAGCCTAAAGAACAGCCTAACTAGCAAAGCCTAAAGGCTCTGTAGCAGCAGTGGCAAATAAAATCAGAGCCGAGCATGCCAAACCTTCTCTATTTTCGTCCCAAACTGTCAAAGCCCTGGGCAGTGCAGCAGCAATACTTGTTGATTCTGATGTGTCAGTATTAAGTTCACTTCACTATTGGTACGGTACTGAGATCAAACGTTATGACTTATGAAGTCGTCTATAAGTAGGGAATGCGGATAAGTTGCCGTTGACACAACTTTTACGCCGGTTTGTTTTGCAGTAGTAAAAGACGCATAGATTAGCTGAGGGCTACATGCGTATGGTTAATGTTGCAGTTTCTCACATAGTCACATGCATTAACTTAGCAGCATAGGGTAAGCCCACAAAACAGAGGACAAACCAAGACCCCAACCATCAGCGAGCCTAGCCAGTAGCCAGAACCCAAATAGTAGCGGACGCACCAAGACCTAGACCAACTGCGGGAAATACCAGAACCCAGATAGTAGCGGACGAAACAAGACCTAGACCTAGACCTAGACCAACTGCGGGCAATACCAGAACCCAGATAGTAGCGGACGAACTAAGACCTAGACCTAGGCCAACTGCGGGCAATACCGGAACACAGATAGCAGCGGACGAACCAAGACCTAGACCAACTGCTGGCATAACCAGAGCCCAGACAACAGAGAACAAACCTAGCCCCAACCAACAGCAGGCAAATCCATACTCCATAGCCCAGTCCCCAGACTACAGCGGACAAACGTGGACTCAAACCAACAATGGGCGAATCCATAGCCGAGACTACCGCAGACTAACCACGATCTCGACCAACTGCGGGCAATACCAGAACCCAGATAGTAGCGGACGAACTAAGACCTAGACCTAGACCAACTGCGGGCAATACCGGAACACTAGCAGCGAACAAATCACGACCAAACTTGCAAATTCGCAATGCTTCACAGACAACGCGGAGGCATCAGCCATGGCTCAACAAAGTCACAAACAGTGACACTATTTACCTATGACAATAAACTTACCTACATATAGTAGAGTGACCGACTGCACCAAATGGAATTCGTCTTGATTCAAGCTGGACGTAAAGTTGTCGTACCCAAACAAACAAAATTGTCGTACCCAACCCGACAAACAAACTTATTTAGCTTGGGCAATGTGGCCAAAGAGTTACCTAAAATTCTGACTGAACTTTATCAATGACAGTGTGGCGCAAGTAGTAATGCTGTACCTGCCAACCATATCTTGGCCAACAAATGGAGTTAGATTTGGCCTAAGCGGTAACCATATCTTGGCCAACAAACTGAGTTATTGGATTAGTTAGTTAGTTGGATTTGGATCAAGCGTATCAATCAACAGCAGGTGAAACCCGTGCACAAACAAAATTGGACAAACCAAGGCCTCAACGAATAGCAGACTGAGCTCGTGCACAGACAAAGGCGGACGAATCAAGCCCTAACGACAAGCGGACGAACCAAGCGGCAAGCCCTAACGAAAAGCGGACGAACCAAGCCTTAACGCGACTGCGGGCAAAGCCAGAGCCGGGGAGTCCAGGTAACAGCGGGTATAGCCAAAGCGGTGTGCCCAGATAACAGCGGACAAAGCCAGAGCCGGGGAGTCCAGATAACAGCGGGCAAAGCCAGTGCTGGGGAGTCTATGTAACAGCGGGCAAAACCAGTGCCGGTGAGTCTATGTAACAGCGAGCTGCGAGCAAAGCCAGAGCCTGGCAGCCCATATAACAGCGAACAAAGCCGGAGCCGGGTAGTCCAAATAACTGCGGGAAAAGCCAAAGCGGTGTGCTTAGATACATAACAACGGGCAAAGGCGGAGCCGGAGAGCCCTGATAACAGCAGGCAAAGTTAGAGCCGGGGAACCCATATAACAACGGGCAAAGTTAGCGTCGGGGAGCCCCTATAACAGCAGGCAAAGTTAGAGCCGGGGAACCCATATAACAGCGGGCAAAGTTAGAGCCGGGGAACCCATATAACAGCGGGCAAAGTTAGAGCCGGGGAACCCATATAACAGCGGGCAAAGCCAGAGCAGGGGAGCCCTGATAACAGCGGGCAAAGTTAGAGCCGGGGAACCCATATAACAGCGGGCAAAGTTAGAGCCGGGGAACCCATATAACAGCGGGCAAAGTTAGAGCCGGGGAACCCATATAACAGCGGGCAAAGTTAGAGCCGGGGAACCCATATAACAGCGGGCAAGGTTAGAGCCGGGGAACCCATATAACAGCGGGCAAAGTTAGAGCCGGGGAACCCATATAACAGCGGGCAAAATTAGAGCCGGGGAACCCATATAACAGCGGGCAAAGCCAGAGCCGGGGAGCCCTGATAACAGCGGGCAAAGCCAGAGCCGGGGAGCCCTGATAACAGAGGGCAAAGTTAAAGCCGGGGGGAACTTATATAACAGCGGGCAAAGCCAGAACCGGGGAACCCAGATAACAGCGGGCAAAGCTAGAGCCGGGGATTCCATGTAACAGTGAGCTGCTATCAAAGCCAGAGTTGGAGAGCCCCGAGATAACTGTGGACAAAACCAGACCCGGAGCACCCGGACCCCGGATAACAGCGAGAAAATCCAGAGCGTTGAGCCCATGTAACAGCGATAGAGAGCCCATACAACACTGGGCAAATCCGAAACCGCAAAGCACTGATAACAGCGGGAAAATCCAGAACCTGAGAGTCCAGATAACAGCGGGCAAATCTAAAGCTTGAGATCCCGGATAACAGCGAGTTTAGCTAGAGCCGAAGACGAAGAGCCCATGTAGGACAGCGAGTTTCGGGCAAAGCCAGAGCCGCAGAGCCCAGATACCTAACAGCGGACATAGGAATTTCGGGCCGATCTGTAGCCGATAGTTACTAGTGACTAAAGATGTCCTGTTAAAACGGGTGCTATGTTTAATGCCAGTCATGATTTACTCTATAACTGTAGTATATAATTTCACGCCACTATGGCGGAATTTGCCCCTTTTAGGGGCCTACTTGTTTCTGTTGGGCCACAGCCCAACAGGTCTTTAATTTTGATTCTGGTATGTTAACACAGTGCTAGTGTTAAGTTGCCATTCTGTGGAGTGTGTTTTACACGTCTTTTTCCTGTTGTGCCACAGCACAACAGGTCTCTAATTTTGATTTCTGGCGGAATACACTGGGCTTGTAGTGCAATGTACGTCTGTGCGTTAGTTTGCTTTGCATATTAGAGCTACTGCGCGAGCGTCACATCATTGTCTAGTGCAAAAGTTACACTGTAAAGCTGGAAAAATGTCAATGTGCGTTTGTTTAGTTCATGTGTGTCACATAGTGCGCGTGTGTCACATTGCTGATAGTACCAACATTTGACCAGTTGGCAGCATCTTATGTTTCCTGCGAACTGTAGTCATTTTTGGTCATGAAAGAATGATTACACTTCTCACTCATCTAAAGAACCCATTCCTACTAGGGCAAAATAGTTAAACTTTAACTGAAATTAAAAAAGTTAGGGTCTTACTTTAACTTTAACTTTAACTCTAAAAAAAGTTAGAGGTCTTACTTTAACTGTAACTTTAACCTAAATTAAAACAACCTTACTTTAACTTTAAATTAAGGTTATTTTAAAAAAAGTTATATAAAAGTCATTGATTTTCGGCTTACTTTAACTTTAACTTAAATTGATGCCTGAGCCTTACTTTAACTGTAACTTTAACTTAAATTGAAGGAATGGCCTTTACTTTAACTTTAACTTTAACTTAAATGAAAATGGTTTGACTTTTTTGCCTTAATTCCTACATAATTTGTTGTTAGATAATTGAAACTCTTTCCAGGTTTTGCGTAAACAACTTATTGTAAGATTGCATAAAAACGCATTGAACTTTTGCATATACATTTTACAATAAAATAATTATCTGCTGCACAACAGGTTTTAGCTGACCTGCTGGTCAGCTTACTTGAACATAATTCTTAATACTTACTGAAGGATTTGCCGCAGGTTGGGCTTGTTTATCTGACCTTTGCCTCTGTCACAACATTAATGCCTTGTAATTGAATGAGTTGCCACTTTCGGGGTTGTTCATAAAGTAAAGCGAAAATGCAAAAATCTGACAAAAAGAAATCCACTAGAAATCGACGATCTCACCTCACGGTTACGAACCAACCATATTCACTACTCGGCTACAGAGATCCGTGAATACCTGATGCTTCACAGCAATAATTATAGGTAGGTAATTCAATTTGAAATCGACAGTGGAGTACTATAACCTGCTTCCAACAGCTACAGATTACAGAGAAAGTTAAATTTACGAATTAATTTCATTAGTAAACAGAAGTTCAAGATGATTATTCTTCGCTTAATAACTTCATAACCTTCCAAGTTCCAATTGCCAAAAGCTTCATTGACTCAGATTTTGCAGTTTATTTGGCTGCAAAAAGAGACGTTTATTTTGGGTACTATGTAAACTACATAAGAGGGTAACCGCTGGTTCAACAGGTTTACAATGGCCTCTGGCCAATGTACTTAAGGGTTCACTCCGGGAATCAAGGATTTGGGCCGTATTTTTTAAAAACAGCCAAAATGACCTATCATTTTTGAAGAAAAGTTGCCCAAAATACTATTTCTGATGTTTTGACGTGCATATCTCCATAGCAAAAATTTTGGAAAAAATTGGACAATTTACTGAGTTTATTCGACTTTTACACAAATTCAGCAAGTATGCCAGTGCATCAACGCTTTTTGAGGTTTTCAAAACAGACGATACATAAATTTTATTAGCCGTAATGAAAAAATAAAACTATTTTAATGCGTTCTGTGCAAAAAAATTGCCCAAGAAACCATTTTCAGAAGCAGCAGACTCAAATATAGGCTGTGTGAATACAAAACCAATTTTTCGGCATTCGATTATAAAATGCTGGTAAGATATTTTTCTACAAAATTTTGCACAATTATAGTCTTAGGCTCTGCGCAGTTGAACAATTTTTTAGTTTTTTAAAATACAGATTAGAAATTTTTTTATATGAATTTTATTGCTCAGAGTTCGACTTCGAAAACACATAATGACATTTTTTATCCAGATCCGACATAAATGTTAAAAACCAAAATAATGTTCAACGAGAGAAGCACATAAGCTACATTTTGGTATATAAAGTGTGACTATACGCAAAGTATAAGCAGAGTTATCGTTTGCCGAAAATTCACTCACGTTTGGTGCTCTGGGAGTCACGTGACATGATCACGTGATTTGAAATTTTGCCTCTAGTGTTCTTTTGTGCTATACTACATATATGTATAGTAAAGTTTGACATTTGCCAACTTTTTCGCTAATTTTTGATGTAACCCCCGATTCCCGGAGCGCCCCCTTAAAAATAAATGCTTGATGCTTACTGAATACTTTTGCCGAAAACTTAGCTTGTTTGTCAGACTAGGATTATAAAGTCAAGCAATGGGACGTCCAATGCAGCGAGAAATCGTAGAGCAGCTGAAAAAAAGCTGCAGCTTTTTTTCGCCATTTCCGGCTTTTTTTCAGCTGCTCGAGCAGCTGCAAAAAAGCCGGAAACGGCAAAAAAAGCTGGAGCAGCTGAAAAAAAGCTGGAACTGCAGCGTATTTTTTGAGTGCACCTTGAGGGAAGCATTTTTTGTAATAGAACCCCTATCCACAAATTTGGATTTTCTGAGCTATGACTGTCTGGGTACTTTTGTGCCAATCTATTCCAAACCCATAAAATAGGAAATAGACCAATCAAAATGTCATTTTTGAAATTTTAAATAAATGCGAAATTGGACATACAAAGTAACTTACAACACGAAATACACAAAATACAAATATAACACGTACATATTTACATAATCATACCTAACTCACCAGGCTTGTCCGCTCAAAAGGTGTCTTCGCGTGATGTCACCCTGCTCGTTATCTAAACTGCAAATGCAATAACAAATTATTTTCAAACAAAATTAACAAAAATAGTGTTTCCTCTTGTTTTTTTGCCTCAAATCTCCGTCTCTTCTACGCCCCCTTCCCTCTGATACGTCCTTTCTGCCTGCCACATCACGTACACATACAAAATCCAACTTTTATAACTGAGCCTAAGCCTACACGTCAAATAGAAACCTATTTCTAAGCCTGAGCCTAAACATAGTCAATGAAAGAAGCCTAGGCTTAGGCTTAGATTAACATTTTCGGATGATTTTTTTATATGATATCCAAGCAGGAACTCCCTTCAGTTGCATTAAAAGAACACTTTTCAACAACTGTGATATTTTTTCTAAAATTACAACAAAACTTACTTTTTATCAACGTAACTGCTTAAAAGCCATAGTGGAGAAAAAAAATCAGCTAATTCTTACAATCCTCCTGAGTAAAGTTCTCAGCCAAATTTTTGCTTCACTGCTGACAAGCACAAGTTAAATTAAAAACATTTATCGGTTGTATAAATATGTATATACATACACTTACCTTTTTCTTCCTGAAAAGTATAGTTTCAGCAGTGAAATATGTAACGCAAGTAATTCTGCAACAAATATATTTTTAATTTAAGCTGACAACATCTGTATCGAGAAGAAATGCAAAGGGGGCGCTTATTTATTAGAAAACTTTGCTAGATTTTTTGTAATTTCAGAAATGGAGAACGTTGATAAAGCACTGCTGAAAAAATATATTGATGAAGGCCTGACTGCAGAGCAAATTTCTGCGGAATTGTTAACTTTATACCCGAGCGTCAGGGGGTTTTCAAAATGATCTGTGCAAAGATATTTATCTGAAAACGGCCTTTTGAGAGCGCGCCTGGACGATGAAGAAGTGAACGTTGTTGTTCAACAAGCTGTTCAAAGTTTGGGAAAGCAAGCGGGACGTCGTTTTGTCAAAGGCTTAATTGATGGCCAAAATGGTCCGAAAATCAGTGATGGGCGAGTTGGAAAAGCCCTAAAACGTTTGGATCCGGAAAATTTAGCAAGCCGCTACAAAGGAGTTTTGCGGTTGACTAATCCTCAGCCATATCAAGCTGACTACTTTGGTCACCGTTTACATATGGACCAAAATGAAAAAAATGTCAAATATGGAGTAACAATAGTAGCTGCAATAGATGGATATTCAGGTTACGTAGCTGGAGCAGTTGTCATGCCAATTAAAAGCAATAGACTGATTTATGATAATCTTTTCCCAGAAACTGAATTTTGGGCTATTCGACCAAATAGCTGTCGATGGCGGAAATGAATTTGCTCTTACTTTATCGGTCCTGCAAGCACTAGCCGATTTTCGCACAAACTGCTCCAGAGTGCCATTCAAACGTATGAAATCTGTCCAGGTAAAGTAAACCCGTCCGTTTTCCTCATGTTAAAAATTATTTCCGCCTACAAAACGCTTTCCACCCCATTTTTCAGTAAAAATATAGAACCCCCATCGTCAACCAAGCCCACAATTTGATCTCTAGCGCTCAAAATATGTAGTTGTCCTTGTCACTCCCAGGTGTATATTGAATGTACAAAATATGTATGTATATACTTCGTTGGTGTAGCATATAGTGGACTATTTAGCATAATTTTTGCTCTTTTTCTTCCAGTTTTACCTGCATACTGCCCAATTTGCACGGAAATATATGTATCAGTTTTATTTCGTACTTTTTAGAATAACCGTATCGAGCGGTTTTGGCCGGAGATCCATAGTCGCGTGAACTACCCCGTCAAGGCTGCCCTAGTTGAACTGACAGAAAACGGCTCAATTGATTTAACGGACGAATTGCATCGATTTTGCTGCAGTCAAGTTGCGCAAGAAATTGTGCTGGAGGAACTTCAAATTTTTACACTTGCTGGAAATCATCGCTATGTTCCATGTAAGCTTTTGTCTACATGAGGTGAAACTAAATAAGCACTGAGTATATATAATTAATTTTCCCAAGTTTGAAAAATGATATTACCTTGTGCACATTGCACAGTGGCTGATCTAGTGGGGGCGGGTGTTCTCGTGGTGGTGTTATTCGTGATTTTTTGTAATTTTGAGAGTATCAAGGTGGGAGTCGCGACCCTCTAAGGAAGGGGCTCCTTTAAACGCCACTTCCGGCTGCAAATATGAATAAATTGATTGCAGGTCATTTTACGAAAATCTTTTTTCAGCCAGAGGCCGTCCTGCAGATCTGATGAAGATGTCAAATCGAGCAGCTTCTATCCCCCACTTACTTATTCCATCGGCGGAAGAAGCCGTAGCCCAGTACAATACTAACGGTGGTCACTTGTCAGAACCGAAAACATTCGGAGTCGATCCAATTACTGACGAAGAAACGAAGCTTGTTAGAAAACAACGGTTGGAAATATACAATGCAAAAACTATATATAGTCAGATTGCGAATAATAACTCAGAGTCGTTCAAAAGTTATGTTTTGGACTATATAAATGTTACAGTTGACCTCATGCACCACTAGTTACTTGTTTGCAAATAAATGTATGTCATGGGTATAATTTCTTGCGCTATAATAAAGACTTTGCAGAAGTTGTGTGTGCTGCAACTGAATTCAGGGTGGTTTACAGCGTATTAAGTTTGACCGAAACTTAAAAATTGAAATTTTTACCTGAGTAGAAGTGCAAATTGTGATTTTTGTTATATGTCTTGGGTTGTTTTGCTGGGAAAATTTTGGTCAAACTTTTTTATTGTATACTAAAAACACAGTTCAAAGTTTTATTAAAATTCAACATCCATTTTACAGTAATATTTCAACAACAGCCAGATCTATTACACAAAAAGCTCGCACACAAATGCAACAAACAAAGACTAGGAGATCGAGTCTTGCATACCTGAGTATATTACAACTGAGCTCTGAGGCCTGAGCAACAAAAACCAAATATTCCAACTAATACAAACTAATAAAACAAAAATTCCAATTAACATGTCAACAAGTCAAAGATTCAACAGTTCCAGCAGTTGTTCAGAACCGCAAAAAGCTTTCTTGAAAAAGATTCGGGGAAAGTGTCGACGGCAGTTTGGACAAGTTCCACCCTCTCCTTCGTGTCCGTCATCAATAGCAATCCAACTCTGGAGAAAGCAGTGATGACACGCCATACGTCTGCAGTCATTGGAAGGACAAACTCTCGGCTGCACTAAGATCTCGTGGCAGATAACTCAGATGAACATTTCTAGGATTTTTTTCAAATTTTCGGTGCTTTTTGCAATCTCATCGATGCGCCTTGTAGGCTGTAGCCTGAAAAAATAACATGTTTTTAACCAAATGACTTTTCTATATGTAGCTTCGCATAAAAGTTTGTTCTAAAGTGAATTTTACAAGCTCAAAAGTGTTTGAAAGTTAAATGTATCTAGGTTAAAAAAAACTTACAGCATCTAGCGAAGTCAGAGTATCATCAATTGGTCGTTTTCTAGTTTTTGGAAGCTCCTGCGGCATGATCGGCTTGCAAGCAAATATTTGACGCTTATGACAAAACTTTTCGCCTGTAAAAATCAAAACTCAATGAAATATAGTTAGTAATAATAAACTAAATTTTTAAAAAATTTACTGTGCAATGTGCATGCAGTATATACTACATGTACACTTTAACATTAGAAACTGTAATGATTTTACATCCGGAGTGTGTTAAACACGTAAGGCAATAATTACCTGGTAAATAAGTTAATCAATGTTATAATAAATAGTGATAAAAAATTTAAAGGAACTTAAAAGCTAAGAACGTTAACTATGTATTTTAAAACTAAAAATAACTAACTCTGTGTTGCTGTTTGATCCGAAATTACTCCTCCGTTTTTCAGGTATAGTTCGCAGTCGTCCACTTCAAAAAATTGTCGAGCTTGTGCCAGCACACTAGGTTGGTTTGCCGTTTCCGGTGTCAGCGTTAGAATAAACAATTTGTTGGTTGGAACTGGTGTCAGCTTGGTAGGATGAAGCTTTCCTTGCATGATTGCAATTTGCCACTCGTCTTTGCGGTTCATAGTATGAGGAGCTGATGCAGGACGAGTTGGTTGACGTTGAATGGGTTCGATTGGTCCACAGCTAAAATTAATAATAAATTATAGTGAATAAAATGAATTGCTAGGTAACAAATAATATAATTACTTATAATATTATGTAATATTATTATATTATTATATAATTTTTATAAATAAAAAAGCAATTATTTTTTAATCAACATCAAAGGTCATACCACACGTCAAATTGTTATTAATTATTGAAATGATTACTTTATAGTAAAAAAATTGTCCGCGCACCTTACTGCTGGTTGAAGTGAGTTAGAAATTGATCCCCCTTGTAAAGCACTGGAAAACATGTCACGGCCAGTTATCTTAAAGCTGGAATCGTAGCTATTCATCAGACAAGCAAACTTTCCATCTTCCGGAAAAAAAGCACGACATCGTCCATCCAGTTCATGAACGACGATGCTGGCAGCTTCCAACTATAATAAACTATAATTTAAGGTGAACACAAAATTTTAAGTAAAAAATGTTTGCTCCAACCGTGTCAGCCAACAGTTTTAAAACTTCGTGCCCATGATCAGGCCAAATCAGAGGTATTAAATAAACTGTAACTTTGCTAATTTAATAATGTTTGAAGTACAGCCTCTGGAATGTCTACAATAGAAAAATTTAAACTTGAAGCTCTGTTAAGGCTTCAGTTGCTTTAGTCAAAGTTTCGCATTTTTACCTGAAATAATCTGCCCAGATTTGTAGTTGTCACATCTTTTCGCGCAATATTGCACTTTGATGCTTTATAAGTAAATGTTAGAACGTCGTCTTCACGGTTGAAATCTTGCGGCCTTGCATCATGTGATGAAATGAGACACCAACTTTGGCGGAACCAAGCCAGGTAGTACAGTTTATGAGAAAGTATAAATTGAAGTGCGTTTACTTGTTTACTATTACCAATTTTAGAAAATACAATAGTCTCTTAATTTCACCATTAAATTTGCTCAAAGTCTATAATAATTTTGTAGAAACAGCCAAAGATTCGATTCTGAATGGTCTATTTCCTATTTTATGGGTTTGGCATAGATTGGCACAAAAGGACCCAGATACTTAGGCCCGTATTCACATACTAAGTGTAACGCTTAAACTTAGTGTTTGCACTTAGTGTTAGCGCTTATAAGCGCTAAGTGTTATTCACATACTTAGTGTTTATTTAAGCGCTTAGCAAACACTAACGCTTAACTTAGCGTTTCAATTTTGTATTCACATACTTAAAATTTAGTGTTTGGCTTAGAATTAAGCGCTTAAGTTTAGGGACCTCGGGAGCTCCCTAAGCGCTAAGCGCTTAGTTAGTGGATGGTGTGGGGTAGGGGTGGGGAGAGTGGGGGAAGTTCTTGGCCGCCATGGGAAGGGAAGGAAGGGCATGCAATTTAGGATATATTAGTAACATTTTCCGACCAATTCGATCCATTTTGCTCGTTTGTTTAATCGCCAAAAATAAAAAATGCACTTTGTTGTCCAAATTCGTTTTTTTACATTTTTGAGTAGAGCATCTTAATCGAAGTAATTTTTCTTCAAGAACTTTTATTTGAAAATTTATATTTTTCATGATATGCCCCCTGAACCATGCAGAGCTGATTTTGCATTTTTCAGGAATCCACCTGCTGAAAACATTTTTTACAAATGTATAGTTCGAGAAAAATATATATTATTAATAAGAAATAGTAATTTAAATAAATCTATAATCGGATTTATAAATACCAAATGGAAATGCGGATAAATAACGAATTCCGGATCCACATCAAGCAGGGACACAGGAAAACCATTTGTTCAAAACTAGTCCAAAACCAGTCCAAAACGCTGACAATTTTGGACTATTTTTGAACGTTCGTGTTTTGTTCAAAACCAGTTCAAAAGTTTTTGAACTCGTTTTGGACAAATCCGGAAGCCAGCGTGGAAATTTTGGACTGGTTTTGAACATCCAAATTTCGTTCAAAACTAGTCCAAAATGTTTTAAACGCGTTTTGAACTACTTTTGGACGCTTTGGATACTTGATTGCTGTGTACGTTTTTGTTGTATGCATGTTCTATCCGATGTTGACTATACTGATTCATTGTGCGTTATTTAATTATTGTTATACAGTGTTTTTGGTCAAGTTTTTGTGTGTTTTTATATACGTTTTTATAATCATGTTTAGTTTTCGCATATGTATAATTCGAGTTTTGGGTAAGTTTTTCATCAAAGTTGGCGTCTGAGGGACTAGTTCAGAGTTGGCGTCTTAGGACCTGTTCCTACACTGGATTATAGGGTTAATTTTAATGTGACTAAACGGTTCAACAAATATGCTCGAAAATGCCATTCCAAATTCTCCGGATAAAACGGACTTTAGAAATTTGAGATATATAATTATATATACTTTGAAACGTGGAAAATTAGTGATAAAGTTTGAAAAAACTGACTATTAAGTTTTACGACTTGCGAGAAACTTAACATTGCAACGGCATGCATGAGAGTAATTGACAGAGGATCATGCTCTTTATTCTAACAACTTCAAACTACTTTTTGAAAGTTTAGCACACTTTTCTGTGTACCATAGGCGTCCTGTATATGGTTCCGGAACTTGTCTATTTGGCACAGGTCTAAAAACTTGCCAACGTATAGTACAGTCCCTGTAGGCAAACGTAATATAAGCGGTATCCAAAAGGGGTCTCGCTGGTATTTTTTATGAGTCAAAAATTGGATCCCCCATTTTTGACCCGACATGGCTCCAAGGGAGGTGAATTTTGTAGTCCCATATTTTCTCAGCACTAAAAGATGCGAGCTCAAATATAAAAACACTTTTACAGAGGACTACCCTTCCTCTATTCCTGACCGCAGTGGCAGATCCCTCCTTCTTACGTACGAGGGGGGGCATGACCAAAATTAGAAAGGGTAAAAAACCCATGTGGGGGAAAACCCACTTATTCAAAATGGTGTGGTAATGTCGAAAAACCTAGTAGGCAGTAGCTACCCCAAAAGACTCATGGTAGTGCAAAAAGACGTTTATTGTTAACACAGATGCGCATACTGACATTTTCTCGATCGAATTCTGGAATACGCGCCGAAGAGCCGGACTTTGTCATTTCGAGGTCCCTTTGCAGCGGAAAGTAGTATGCTCTACTACTATTGCCAATTTTTTGTGTTTTTAATTATAACCTGTTAATAATTTCTCTTGCTTAAACGCCAAATAGCTGAATAAAATTAAAATATGGCCGTCACGACCAGTCACACCCACTTATGGTATATACCCCCTATTGAGGGTCGATGGCGTAAAAAGCAGCCATAAGTGCAAATTTTGCATGCATTTGAAGCGTTATCGCAACTTTTTAGTTGTTTTCAACGTTTTCAGGCGAAATTAAGGTGCTTGCTTTCAAATCTGAAAATTCAAAATTTCATAATGGGCTGCGAAGAGCAGTTTTCAAACTTGTGTAGTGTGTACCTGAGGCCCCATAGCAAATCTGCGTACAGTTTTGGCATCAGGGGTCTCTCACTACTACTCCGAATACGTGCCATAGCGTTGCAAAACTACCGCTAACACACTTTTCGGGTGATATATGGGTTGGGGCTTTTCCCCCACATAAGTTTTTTCCCCAAATGGTTTTTTTCCTCGGCAAGTTTTCTGCTTCCCGCCAAAAAACGGTGAGATAGCGAAATAAAACAGGTCCCAGCCGCCCAGCGTTTAGAGCAAGGTTAGGCCTACGACAGATTTTTTTGGTTTCCCGTGAAAACGTACAGTCTGTGAGCGACGAAATATGAAAATGCAGGTTTTTTCCCCTGCCTGCTATACCGGAGTCGGAGTGTCTGGAGCTAAATTCTCTGAGAGACCCATATATACTCATCGTGATTGCTGTAAAAGCTCGTAAGACGAAGCAATATATAGAGACATGATCGACTCAAGAAAATTTCCGGTCTTTTCATGGGGTAGTGCTACCTTCTTTAGACTTTAGCTCTTCAAAACACTGGTCTTTTTCACTTTAGGTTTCTACTGTATAGTATACATCAGATTTAAGACATATTTATATAAGGCTGTTACACGTGTCTTATCT
Organism: Trissonchulus sp. WLG1_4; assembly: GCA_030248245.1. Classification (NCBI taxonomy): domain Eukaryota; kingdom Metazoa; phylum Nematoda; class Enoplea; order Enoplida; family Ironidae; genus Trissonchulus; species Trissonchulus sp. WLG1_4. The sequence continues at coordinate 16,752 of JASANF010004777.1, forward strand.
GTCTCTGGAATTGTAACCGATGTGTTCGAAAATAATATGTAGTTCTTGTGTGTGTAGAGGCGTTTCGTGGAAATGATCGACTGATCTCGATTGGAGTCATTAACATGGTGCACAAAAAATACCTAAATTCAAAAAATTGAAAACGGTAGAAACTAGATACTGATTGAACTATATACGGTAGAACCGAGGGAGGTCCCAGGGTGCATCAGTAAATGCTACGAAAACGTTCAAAATTAGTTTAAAACGCGTTCAAAACGAGTTCAAAATTCCTGCGTGCAGGCTAGCGCTGGGAAACAAAACGTCCAAAACTAGTTTAAAAAGATTCAAAACCAGTTCAAAACCAGTCCAAAACGAGTTCAAAATTAGTCAGCGTATGTCTAAAACGCGTCCAAAACTAGTTTAAAACTAGTTCAAATTTCGTTCAAAAGGAATTCAAATTTCATTCAAACTTGCGCTGGAAATGTTTTGGACTCGTTTTGAACTCGTTTTGAACGAGTCCAAAACAAGTTTAAAAACGTTCAAAACCAGTTTAAAAATATTCAAAAAACGTCTAAAAAACATTCAAAACTAGTCCAAAGTTGCTTGTTCAAATCCAGTTCAAAATTTTTTGAACTGGTTTTGAACAGTTTTTAAACCCGTTTTGGACGCAAAATCCGTCCTGTGGGAGCGCACTTCAAGTCAAAGCCAAAACTAAGCACAAAAGTTGCTAAACGCTAAGTTTAGTATAACACTAATTTTTAAGCGTTTATTTTGTGAATAACAGTTTAGTACAAATTAAGCGCTAACACTTAGCAAACGCTTAGCGTTAGTATGTGAATAACTCTTAGTATGTGAATTCGGGCCTTCGGCTTAGTGCTCAACGTGCCTTTCCTTATTCATGCAAGGCTCATCACATAAACATGTAAATTTGAAAATTATAAAACTAAGCCTAAGCCTCAGCCTAAGCCCAAACTAAGCCCCATAATGACTAAGCCTGAGCCTAAGCCTAAGCCTAAATCCTAATCTAAGGCTAAATTTTAGTATTTTTGAAAACGCACACGCACACTCACACGTGATGAGCCTTGCAGGAAGGAGTGCTCACGCTTAGACTCAGTATGTGGGTGCGCAAAAGGTTAGTCTTAGTTCCTTGCATCAAATAAAAGGACATTTGCTACTGTGGAATAAGAAATAAAGCTGAACTTTTACAGCAAAATTGCCCGTCACCGCGAGCTTGGTTCCAGTGGCGGATCCAGGGGGGGGGGGGCCCGGGGGCCCCGGGCCCCCCCCCTTTGGGTCTGGGGCCCCCTTAAAAAATTTTCCGATACGTTCCCAATTCATCAAATTTAGCCCAAATATCCAAAAAATTTCCTGGGGGCGATCGCCCCCAGGCCCCCAGAACCGACGCAACTGAGGCGGGGGGGGGGGAGAAATTCAAACTGACATTTTTTCACCGTGAAAACACGTTTTTATAGGTTTTCGCATACGCTGAGTTCATTTTTAGCACTTTCCAAGCGAAAAAACGTTGATTTATACCTATACAAAAAATTCAATTTTTGTCAAAAATCATCGTTTTTCGACATATTAGGGCTAATCGTCGAAAATTATGACCAATTCAGTCGTAATATCAGCCTGAAGTTTGATTGTCATAAAATAACACATAATAATATATTTAATACAGCTCTCTTAGCAACATATTTAGCACATTTACACTAAAAATAGTAATTTTGCCAACTGAAAAGAGGCGAATTATACATAGTTAAATTGAGCTTGCATATCAAAATTTTTACATTCTTTTCGCATATACAATAAATTAATTACATTTTCATATAAAATTAAGCATCATTAGGCATAAGTAGCGATTTTAACTGAAAGCGAATACCATAAATACGATTTACAAACGTCACTGATGCTCAGCAGCAAGCTGGGACTGACAGTCAGTTTCGGTTTAAAAGTGCAGCTTTATTTATAATTCCACAGTAGCAAGTGTCCTTTGATTTGATGCAAACAACTAAGACTAAGCCTTTTCTGACCCGCCTACTAAGCCTGAGCCTAAGCACTAAGCCTCAGCCTAAGCACTAAGCCTAAGCCTAACCTAAGCACTAAGCCTAAGCCCACCGGAAAAAATAATTTCGAAATGTCACTGAAAAATGACGGAAAAGCGAAGGAAAAATTTCCTTCACATTTCCTCTCTATTTCCGTCAAACTTCCTCCAATAACAATTCTCACTTTCCGTCACATTTCAGACACTTTTCCGCAACATTTCCGCAATATTTCCTTTATTTTTCCGTCACATTTCCTCCATTTAGTCCAACTTTCCGTCACTTTTCGGCACATATTTTTCCTTCACTTTTCGGTCATATTTCCTTCACTTTTCGGTCATATTTCCTTCACTTTTCGGTCAAATTTCCTTCACTTTTCGGTCATATTTCTTTCACATTTCTTTCACTTTTCTGTCATATTTCCTTCACTTTTCGATCATATTTCATTTATATTTCCTTCACTTTTCGGTCATATTTCCTTCGGTCATGTTTCCGTTATGTATATTTTCTTTTCCTTTTCGGTTATATTTCCTTTCACTTTCCTACATATTTGTGCTAGATTTAGTTGCTTTTCCGTATAATTTTTACAAGTTTTTGCTTCAATTGACGTGTTTTTCGAATTCTTACGTTATTCCGCATTGTTACGAATACATTTCAGTCAAAGCAGAGGTCATTTTCCATGCGTTTTTAGCAAGATTTCCGCTGTTCATACTCACGTTATCATTAGCCTCGACAGTGGTGAGATTGATTGCAGTCTACTTAAAGTGGTAGTTTCATTTGTGAGGTTTTTGCAATTTCAGTGCAAACTTTGCACCCAAAGTACTCGGTTACGAATGAGACCTGAACACAAAAATTTGGCACAGCAATTTAAGGTCAAAATCCGGATCAAGTGCAGTTGGGGGGGGGGGGAATAGTGGACCAATTTTTTGGAGTAGAGCACCTTGAGGGAAACATTTTTTGTAATAGAACCCCTATCCACAAGTTTGGATTTTCTGAGCTATGACCCCTTGAAAATTGCATTTTCACTGTTTTTGGAAGTGAACGTAGGCCAAAGTTCGAAGCCAAAAATGGCTGTAATCTTTGTTTTTGGATAGTTTTGAGTGCGTTATGATGTTTTAAGGCATCGTCTAGGCTTATTTGGCAGGATTCTATAGTCTAAGCTGGCAGGATTTTTTCTGAAAATTTCTATTTTTTATTGCCTAAGCCTGAGCCTAAGCCTAAGTCTGAACCTAAGCCTAAGCCTAAGCCTGATACTAAGCCTAAAGGCCGATTCACACGGTGCGTTTTTGCCGCTGCGATTTTGACGCAAAACGCAAGACGCAGGGTGTCGCACACAAAACGCAGCGTCTGAACAAACGTTGCGTCTCGCAAACTATTTCGCTGCGTCTTTAATGTTTTAAAAATATGAGAAACAGCTTTGCTGATATTGTTGAAACCAACACGTCCGCAGCATCAAAACGCACTGAAATCGCAGGCCGAAAGAAAATTCTTGAAAAGGGGTTCTTGAAGCAAAAATGCTGCCCCCAAGGTGCTCTACTAAAAAAATACACTATTCTCCCCCCTACTGCATTTAACCCCAAAATTTCCGGGCATGTCTCTCAGTTTTTTTTAAATTTTCAACGGCGGCGGTCTATATAAGTATTTTTGTTTATTTAAAAATACGCCAGAAATTGGAGGCTTCAGGTGACTGGCCAATTTTTCAAAAAGAATAGGGTTATATAATGTGTGTCGACTTGGTTCTAAAAGTTTTTAAACATTATTTACACTTCATTTAAGTATCTTGGAGTTGGAACGGCAAAAATACGGGTTTCTGAAAATTTTGCGAAAACGAGCCTCACAAAAGGCTCAAATTTCGGGTTTAGCCACATAGTTTGGCTTCAAATTCAAACTTTGGGCCTTCAAACATTCACTTCCAAAAGACACTGAAAATGCTATTTTCAAGATATCATACATACCTCGGAAAATCTAAATTTGTGGACCGGGATTTTATTACAATGTGGGTAAAGGTAAAGTTAAAATTGAAAACAAGGTTAACGTCAACGGTTGAGGTTAAAAATTTGCACAGTACATTAACTTTAGCTGCGAAACAAGATAGAGCACTTTTCTCGTCCGAATATTAAGGGTAACCTGAGCTATCACATAGGCTTTAGTCATTGTTTGAGAATACGACTTAGCCTAACTTTAGCTGCAGGTAATTTTGAGAATACGGCCCATGAAGAAAAATTACATCGATGGTGCTGTCTCAGAAATGCAAAAAAACTAACTTGAAAAACAAAGTGCATTTTTTATTTCGACAGATTAAAAGACCGACAAGGCTCAACTTGGTCGGCAAATGTCACTAATGCACCTTAAATTGCATGCCATTTATTCCCTCGCGGCAAAAGCCACCCAAAGTCAACTTAACCCTTCTCTACAGCAGACCAAGTGGCTTTCCTGCTGCAAGGCTCATCACATGTAAACATATAAATTTCAAAATTACAAAACTTAAGCCTGACCCTCAGCTTAAGCTGAAATCCCAACCTCAAGCATAAACTTGAAAACGTACACGCACACTCACATATGTTGAGCCTTGCATGAAAGAGAGCTCAATACAAATCCCCAACTAATCGCTTAGCTTAGCCCCAACTACCCCCCCCCCACTAAGCCAAACACTAAACATAATGTGAATACAAAACCGAAACAATTGCGAAGCAGCTAAGCGAAGTGTACATATGTAAGTACAGTACATAAGTGTATGTGTACATAATGTATGTGAGTAACACTTAGGCCCGTAATCACATACTAAGTGCTGAAAAATAATAGAAAAGTTGCGGAAATTTGGCTGAAATTTGAAGGAAATATGAATGAATGAATGAATGAATGAAAAAAATTTTTCCTGTGGCCTGAGGCCTAATTTTATGGGAAAACCTGCTAATAAGCATCAAAAATAAATTTGCTGCACTAAAGTACACCTATCAGCTCCATATTTTAAAATAAATTCCCAGCTATGGATCGAAATTTGCACTGTACCTTACCTGTGCTGTAACGCTTCAATCAGCCTGGCTCGGGTAGCTTCAGAAAAAGTTTTGTAATTTTTCAAAGCCTGAACCGATTTACAAAATTTTTTCAGCATTTAGTAGCTTAGAAGTTGCTCTTCCAATGGTAGCGACAGGTTTTAATTTGATTCAGTATTTTTGCCTAAATATAGTTTTGCGCAAAAAATTTCATGTAAAGTTTAATTTTTTGACACAGTTTGATTTCCAGCTAAAGCTTGCATCCTACAAACTTCTAACCTAGCCTATTTGAAAGAGCGTTCAATTTTGACCCCCCCCTAGGTTTGGGGGATATAGGGGTACTCCGGATCATTAGTCGAAAAAATGCCGTTTTTCCGACTTATTCGACCCCTAAGGGTTTTAACACCAATAATTTCACTTCAGATTTTTATTAAAAGGGGCGACAGCTATTTTGGGGGCTAGAGATCAGATTGGGGGCATGGCTGACGATGGGGGTTTCATATTTTTATTAAAAGATGGGGTAGGAAGCGAATTGGAATCGAAAATAATTTCTCCCCCCCCGCTTCAGTCTGACCCCCAGAACCTTTTACCGTAGTTCTCATTGTTATTATCTGTCGTAAAGGTTTATGCATGTGTATATATGCAGGGATGGCAGGTCGGTCGGTCTCGTAAAAAACCCTCGGTCTCGGTCTCTTAAAAAACCCGAGACTTGGCTGCTCTCGGTCTCGGTCTCGGTAGGAAAACCGAGACCTGCCATAGGGTGCAGTGGCGTATTTAGGGGGGGGGCTGGGTGGGCTGCAGCCCCCCCCTTAGCGATTTGAGCCCCCCCCTTAGAGGGTCGCAGCCCCCCCCTTTCCGAAACTTCAAAAGCTGACAAGTGTTTCTGATACCTCCACAATTGACAAATTCTACCTTCAAAATTAAAAAAAATCTCTAAGTTTTTTCCATTCTGTTGATGTTTTTTCGGCTCAGATACCTTTTTTCTTTGTGCATGCCTATATATATGCCAGGTCTATTATCATATTCTGTGCTAATTGATTAATGTCTCACATGTTTGTATAGTTAGATAGGGTAAAAAATACAAAATTAAATACAAAGTATACTATTTTTTTGCTTTGCTGCATACATGTTTGTATTTTTTGTTTGTATTTTTTTGCATACATGATATTTTTTACGATTTTTTCACTTTTTGTTAATTTTAATTTTTGAAGCATTATTACACCAATCTGCAGTGGCGTAGCCACAAAAAATTTCGGGGAGGGGGGATGAGGTTTCTTTGTTTTAAAACGTTAAAAATGCATTTAATTGCTATTTTAACGCTAAAAACGACACATATTAGCAATTTTCGGCCAATTTATAGTTTCTGTATAATAAAATTAGCCACAGTCGACCATTTGGAACTTTGAATAATGATCTGCTAACGGCAAGTGTATCCGCGTCTCGTGTGTCCCTAAATTTTCAACCCTAAAATTGCAACACACATCAGAAACGGTCGTTCTTGACGACGGATCAGAAAAAGCCACCTGGCAAAAGCATATTGCAACGATAAATCATCGCAAAACCCCAATTTTTGAACGCAGCCATAAAATAGCCTACGCTGGCCCATAGCACAAAAAGATTCACTCCAACTCTTATGTACGCAGCTGTACACAACGGGCTTTTACGCCAAATGGACGTGACTTTTGTTCCCCGCTCGACTATATATAACGTAGGTCATAGGCCCTTGGGCCTATTTTTTGATCCATGAGCTTAAATAATAATGTTTAATATTTTAAAATTATATATTTTTGTTTATTTTATGTCAAAAGTGCAGTTGTCAGTGCAATGTAGATAGTTAAAACCTCAAAAAAGCTGAAACTTCTGGGGGCTTCCGCCCCCAGACCCCCGCATTGCTAAATGCTAGCTGTAGATCCACTACATTTCTTTATTTCATGTAAAAAGTGCAATTTTCAATGCAATTTCGATGGTTGAAATCTCAAAAAGCTTCAACTTCTGGGGGCTGCCGCCCCCAGACCCCCGCATTGCTAAATGCTAGCTGTAGATCCAGTACATTTCTTTATTTCATGTAAAAAGTGCAATTTTCAATGCAATTTCGATGGTTAAAATATCAAAAAAGCTTCAACTTCTGGGGCTGCCGCCCCCAGACCCCCGCAAAGTTAAGTGCTTGCTGCAGATTCACTATTGTAGTTTATCGATGGTTACAATAACAAGCTCAAAAAAGGTCCGAGGGTTGCCGTCCCCGCCAGACCCCTTTTGATCGGCGGTGGCTCACAGTTGCTCCGCACCCCCCCCCCCATCGGTCGCAGCCCCCCCCTTTGCGAAATCCTGGATACGCCACTGATAGGGTGGTCTCGGTATTTCAGATGAGACTTGAAGTTTTCAAAATTTTTTAAAATCAGGAAGATTTTTTACATTATGTAAGTTTCCAAATAGAATTCCAAGCAAATGGTCACAACTGTCTGCTGCTGACATGTCAGTTCACCGGCATTCGTCAAACTGACTTCAAGTTTGAACTTTGTACATCAAGCTATTAGTTAAGTTTGAGCTAGAAGGTTTGTCTGACTTAGTATGCATTTGTATGTGGAACCTCGCAAGCATATGTTAATACTGACCATCATTTACCAAATAGTGCTAACTTCGTAGCTGATTTCTAATTAAAAATTTGCTGGGTTCTGCAACTTTACGAAGCGCGTATTGGGTGGCAGTTTAATTTCATTTCTTGAGCCCCAACCTCTCAACGCATGTCAAAACGTTAAGTATATGAAAAAACCTAGGCACAATCAAAAGCTTTTTGGGCTATGGCGTGGTTGCGGTATCAAACCTGTCCCCCACATAACTGTGTCAGCGGGAGAAACTTTTCTGGTACGTACGTGATGGTGCTCGCATCAGAACTTCTGACAGTAGCACCACTGATTTAGCACGTACGATTCTATGCTGGCACCTGTATTAAACAGCGGTATTTATTACCTAAAAACTATATTTGCAGTAGGGAATAATGTTAATAATCATCTGTTAAGCAAAAAAAACATAAAAATTTGGATTTTAAAGTCATTTCAAGAAAGTTTGGCCCGTATTCATATACTAAGTGTTATTCACAAACAAACGCTAAGCGTTTGCTAAGCGCTAAGCGCTTAAGTATGTTTAGCATGTTAAAAGGTCAAGTCTGTGAATAAAACTTAGCGCTTATAAGCGCTAACAATAAGTGTAAACACTAAGTTTAAGCGTTACACTTAGTATGTGAATACGGGCCTTTGTTTCGCCTATTTTATAATTGGAAAATTAACATATTTTGGCCAGAATATGCAAGATATGTAGCAAATAATGCTAAATAAAATATACTATTATGAGTTAATGTATGCTCATAAAACTTCAGACTGATACAGTGAGTGAACTGGTCATATTTTGCGACGATTGGCCCCAATATGACGAAAAATTATGATTTTCGACAAAATTTGAAATTTTTAGAAAAGTTGAAAATCAACGTTTTTCTGCTTGGAAAATGTCAAAAATGAACTCAGCGCATGCGAAAACCTAACATGTCAAAAATGAACTCAGCGCATGCGAAAACCTATAAATACGTGTTCTTTCGCTGAAAAAATATGCGTTTGAATTTCCCCGCCCCCCGCCGAATCTGCACCCTGTACATGTATGGCGTTTACTAAATATCTCAGTGTTGTTCATCTGGTTTTCGCTGTAGTTATTCAGTCCCCCATGCCCCAAGTGACTAAAGTGAGTGAGTGAGTGAGAATTTATTTTAATTTTTTTAATTTTATATATAAACTATTTTCAGACTATTTCATGAAGTTTGAAGAATCAGCAATCAGTTGCTAGACCATTCCTGATGTCTCATTCAATGCAAATAGACCACGGGAATCCATCGTAAGCTATAATTTATAACATTAAGAACTACGGATCATGTATTATTTACTTCAACGTTACTAAATTATTCTTGAGTCTTTCCATTCGTCGATGGTTTACTAACATTCAGAGGAAGGTACGGCCGTATATATAATGAGTCGGAAAAAATTTAAAAAAGTTAGGAGGACGGTGGGGGGAAGGAGCGGGGATTTTTTCATGCCCCCTCGTTTTGCACTCATTGAGGCATGGGAAGTTATTTATATTTTTTAGGGGTGGAGGGGGGCATGGTGCTGCAGAGTATGTATATATGCTAATGATAGCAGTTTCAGGACTTCTTATCAGCTGCTGGGGTCGCACGAACTCGCAACGGATATTGCTAAATCACTGCTGAAAACACTTGCAACAGGAAACTGGACCGAATTCAGGTATGTATAATATACGGTTATCTATCTATAATATAGCAGCAGGCGCTGCTACAGATAAATAAATTTTTGTCTATAGCTATCTATCTCTAAAGTTCTGCAGTAACTTTCAATCTAGAGAGATGTGTGGACGTCTATAACAAATTGTCCCCAAGTATATATTTATGTGCATTAAAATTTCTTTGCTGAATTAAAATTAAAATGCTGAGTACTACAATTTATTTAATAAACCCACGGGATTTGCTCGAGATTCTTTTAAACAAATAAACAAATTCTAAGTTACTCAATTTTTTATGAAATTAGATTAACGGTTGTGATTTTATTGGTTAAGAACAACAAAAATGAGTTTTATGGCTAGGAGTTATTGGGGGAGGCAGGCTACAGGCAAGGTTTTCGCGAATAAAACTTTATACCGTCTTTTCTTATTTATATTAGCTTTAGCTGCCACAAAGTTTTTGTTATTTCTTTAGCGAGCTGATCACTCTTCTGAATGCTGAAGGAAGGAGGTTATCCTTATGTCACCATGACAATGACATTGTTCAAAATATCACCAGACGCGGTTGGTTTTTTAATTATATAATATCTGGAAAAGTATATATTGTACTTGGATCTTAGAAATGCTTTAACCATACAGGTAACGGGGTCAAAATTTTGGGGGGCTCTCCGGCCAAATTTTGGGACCTCCCCCCCCCCTGATCGACCAAAAATACCCCAAATTTTGTCAAATTTTGTAAAAATTTCACAAAAAAGGGCCATTTTTCTAAATTTTGCCCAAATTTTGGTAGTGTTGGGACGAAAGTTCGGGTTCGGGAATGGTTCGGGTCATTTTTTCAGTTCGGGTTCGGGTTCGGGCAAAAGTCAGTTCGGGGACGCAAAAAGTGGTTCGGGTACCTAAATTTTCTGACCGAATTACAAAATTTTTATACCGATTTTTTTAGAATTTCCAAAGATCAAAAATTTTTAGTATAATAAGTACTAGAACTAACTTCACATTTTCCAAACAATCCCAAATTCTTTTAATTTTTGCTGCTGTCCTCGCAGCAAGGCTGCACACGTGTTAGTGAGCGTGTGTGGTGTGTTCTCAAATTGTTCGAATTCAAGCTGAGGTTTGAATCTAAATCAGCCCTAGACCTGAACTCTATTCATCTCTATTTCTATTAATTTTGAGCGCCAGCTTTCGAAAATGCAATATGACATAGACATATAAAAAAAATTGTTACTAAAATGCAGCGGACATGCAGAAAATTTTTGGTGTTTCGTCTCAATCGCGCATCGTGACAGCTAGTATCAATCGCTTGTAGTTTCATCACATTAACCCAAGCTGGATTGCATATGATACAAACCATTTATGTATCCATTTCATTTGTCAATTTATTCAACTCAAAACTGTATATAATCTCTGCACCACACCTGGCACAGGCTGAAAAGTTCGCCTTTTTGGTACCATTTGTGGCCCAAGTGTAGTGTCCTACATGGCCAAATTTGGCCAACTTAATCAGTTGATGTATTTACGTAGTTAGTTAGCTTTGTTTCGAAGAATTGTTAACTGTTCTGCCCAGGGTTTTTTTTTCAACTCGACCACTGCTTAAAACTTGTTCTTTTTTATTTTTGAGTGTTCTTTTTTACGATGACTTGTTCTTTTTTACTGAAAGTTTTAAATGGCGTTGTACTCATGTTTTTAACCAAAATTTCCATCCATATGGCCATCTACAATTGCGTTCCCAGAATAAAATTTCGCGGGGGATGACTTTTAGATTTTTTGCAAATGCAGCAATTTCAACACTTAAATACGCATTACAAGCGTAAACCCAATAAGCCGCAAAGTTGCAGGGGTCTGGGGGCGGCAGCCCCCCGAAAAAAATCGGAGATTATTTCGTAGGCCAAATTTGATTAACTGGAGACATAATCAGAAATTTTTTCCGACAAGAAAATTTAAACAAAAGATGAGAACGTCTCATCGGACAGTGTATGTGTATTACACAAGTATATAAATGAAGCATTACATACATGTAACGGGGTCAAAATTTTGGGGGGGCCTCTCCGGCCAAATTTTGGGGACCCTCCCTAACGAACGACCGGAGGTGAAATTTTTCCGGAGCCGGAGCCGGATATAAAATGCCGGAGCCGGAGGCAGTGTTTTTTAAAAAAATCAACTAGAAAAAATTGTGACAATTGTGAAAAATTTTTGTTTTTGTTTGTGAAAAAAATGTTTTTTCGAAACAGCATTCTTTAATTTTTCAACAGTCACGCCCCATTTCTATACATAATATGTCGTTATATACACACTCATACGACCAGTATATAGTTGGCCACTGACTGGTCCCGGTTTTAGGTGATCTCACAAAAATTTTTTATAAACATTGACAAAAAGTCAAAAATTTGGTCAAATTAAGCAGTATATATAGCATTTTGACTGCGGTGCCAAGGGCGCAGTCAGGAGTCAGAGGGAGGGGGTTGTTCAGGGTGTTCTTCTGAACCTCGGACCTCACCTCCCCCTTTTAGTCAAACCTTGCAAAATTGTCAAGAAGCTTATATTATATACACCCAAAAAAATAGACAATTTGGAAAAGATTACACTTTGTAGAAGATACAGTGCCATAAATGTATCTAGCTTCCGGGGTTTACCGCCCCCTTAGCCCTGTAATTTAGGCGTATACCAGTCGCGTAGCCAGGAAAAAAACTTAGGAGGGGGGACTGATTTTTTAATTTTTGAAACAGCAAAAAAACAGCACATGCAAACATTGCACTAAATTTGACCGGGCGAAAGCATCAGAGCTAAAAGTCAAGTTCAAGTCACTATGTCACGTAGTTACAAACAAGCCTATAGGGGTCTGGTGGCGGCTGCCCCTGGATTAAAAGTGTGAGAAACTTTTGTTTTTTAGGCCGAGTTTAGTCAATTATAGACGTAAAAATACATAATGCTAGAGAGTGGTAGTCACCGCCATTACAACTGGCAGTAATAAAGTACTGTAACCGACTAACCGCTTCGTTAACCTTGTGATTTTTTTCTCAAAATTTGAACTTTTTGCCAAAGTCTGAACAGTGAAAATTCTCCGGCTCCGGCACTTTTTTTTAGATTTTTTTCTGAAATGATCTCCTTTTCCATACGATAAGCAGCCAAATCCATACACTAATAACAGTGTATTAAGCTAATAGAAGTTGCACCACGCACTATACACACTTGCTTACGCTTACTCATGAAAAACAATCGTGAGGAACACCAAGAAATAAAGTTGCAGGGGTCTGGGGGCGGCAGCCCCCAGTGCAAAAATTGGAGAATTTTTTGATTCTTAGGCCAAATTCAGTCAATTGGAGACGCATCCAAAAATTTTTCCGGCTGTATCTGATTTGGTGCCGCTTGGTGTGCACATAATGGCTGCGTAAATTCTGCGTATTTTATTTTTAACTGCGTAAATTTAAGGTCCAATGCGGATATAAATACGCAGTGTTTCACGCAAAAAACATGCTTTGCTGATGGATTATAATAAGGAATAGTAAGCCACGAATTTGCAAGGCCGCAGGGGTGCCCCCAGGAAAAATGTTTGAGAATTTTCAATTTTTACGCCAAATTTGGTCAATTGGAGACGTATAATCGAGAATTTTTTTCGGCGAGCCAAGAAAAACCAAAGAATTCCCCCTCCACCTTAAAACCTCCGAAAAACTGGGACAAGCCCCGCCCCACACCCCATCCCCATGTACATTAAACGCTGTTAAATGCTGTTTCTAAACACCATGAAGTACCCTAGTCCTATACACGTTCGCAGCACTGCAAACTGAAGAAAAGAATAAACTGTTCAGTCCAGTCGCTCTTTTAAGATCCCTAGAGAGAGACTATTAGAACATAATAGCAGTCCCCAGAAAATTTTTTGAAATTAGACACATTTTTGGTGCACTGTGGACTGTAGACGACTCTGGGATTTCACACGTCTCCAGCTGGCTGTTCTACGTTTGTTCTTTTTTATTTTTTGCTGTTCTTTTTTAGAAAATGGTGTTCTAAAGAACATAATTTGGAACAAAAAAAACTCTGGTTCTGCCTAAATGTTGGATGATGAGAAATAAATGAATCTGAAAAGACATTAAAAATTATTTTAAAAAAATTATGAGGGCACATCCGGGGGCACACCGTCCTGGTCTTTTGCTATTAGAAATGGTCAAATTGGTCAGCTGACTTGGCCAACTTGACCAACTTCAATGGCTAACTTGGCCAACTTCAGTTGGCCAACTTGGCCAACTTAAAAATTGCTAACTTGGCCAACTTCAGTTGGCCAACTTGGCCAACTTAAAAATGGCTAACTTGGCCAAATTCAGTTGGCAAACTTGGCCAGCTTAAGTTGGCCAAATCAACTTGGCCAACTTGGCCAACTCAACTTGGCCAACTTGAGTTGGCCAACTCAACTTGGCCAACTTGGCCAACTTAAGTTGGCCAACTCAACTTGGCCAACTTGGCCAACTTGAAAATCCGATACTTTCACTATTTGAAATAAAGTCAAGTTCAAATCTCGAAGTTTACATTTTAAATTTTCATTTTCATTAACTGACTAACTAACTTGAAAAAATTAACTAGAGGATTATAACTTGACTTCATTTCAAATAGTCAAAGTATCGGATGTTCAAGTTGGCCAAGTTGAGTTGGCCAACTTAAGTTGGCCAAGTTGAGTTCAGAGTTGGCCAAGTTGGCAAATTTGCAACAAAGTTAACAGTGTAGGACACTACACTTGGGCCCAATTTGTGTTAATGGTCAATTATATACATAGTAATTAATAAAAATCGTCAAAAGGCCAGAACCTAAACCAGCGCAAGGTCGACACTATCTGTCAGTATTAGCAACGTAACGTCTGCAAGGGAATTCTGACAAACTCATAACTAATCTACGTTGCCTCTTAGCCTGTTGGTTTGGGCTGTTATTTCAAACTGTTAATTGTTAATAACTGTTAATAATAACTAATAACTGTTAATTCAAAAGTTGGCAGTTCGAATCCCACCCACAAGGTTAACGAAATCCCCTTGAGGAAGAGACTAAGGTTACATGTTTTCCTGCCGACCCAGCAGTCTATCCTCACGGGGTCGGTAAATAGGTATTATACCACATGCATGTCAGAAGGTAACAGGCTTAGATAAGTTAACGGAGATAAGCACCGAACCCCAAAGGCTGGATCACCCGGACGTCAAGTCCGGGGGTTACCTACGTTACCTCATGGGGATCACCCTCTCCTCAGACACCTGGCGCCCCCCCCCTTAACGCCCTCACCTTTGATTGCCAAAAAAGTGTACCAAAATTGAGTAAAAATTTGAAAAATCGCAAAAATTTTTGCGCTGCAGTCAAAAAAGTGCCCGAAAAATGAATTTAAAAATCGAAAAAGGGCAAAATTTTTTCGACTGTCGCCTTACGTCACACAAAAGCAGGACTACCCCCCTCTCCGCCAAGCGTCGCGCACCCCCCTCACCTCACCGATTGCTCCCGTGCATCTATGAACGCTGATGCAATTTATAAACTTTCATGCACCTTATGTATTGAAGCTATTGAGGGAAAATTTTTTTGCGCAAATTTCAACGTTTTGAAGACACATGGACAACCCAATGCAATGCTCCTACATGTTCCATCTTTTTTTTCAAAAAATCGAAACAAAGCGGTGAAAGTTGAATATGAATTGATTCGGCTTGAAACTTAGTCGGTTTTTTGCTGACTAATCACTTTATTCAACGTTAAGTATTAAAAGATTTATTCCTTGCACTAAAGGCTATTGACTTTATTGCTCCACACTTTTTTGACTGATTATTCTATATTCAAATATAGTAAGTGTATAATATCAAGCACTTCATTTGGCCAAAGTTCGGGTTCGGGTACGAATGGTTCGGGTTCGGGTTCGGGTACGTTTCGAAAAAAATCCCAACACTAAATTTTGGGGACCCTCCCCACCTGCTCCTCGATTTTTTTTGGGGGGGGTCCCCATTCCCGCCCTCATACATGTATGGTTTAAACCAAGTAACACCCAAAACTAACAAAGACACAGCTAGCCTTTATATACTCCACCCCTATTTAACCTTTAATTTTCAACCCTGTAGTTATATACATTCAGCAGTATAGTTTTTTTTTACACAATTTATGGTTAACCTACTTTGATCCGTTTTAGTTTTTTTACTACAAGTTTTTACTTATGCCGTGAGTGAATCATTTCTCAGTATCTGTATTTCTAAATACACTCAAGAATATAGGAGGGTCTTCTATTGTCTGCATGTGTGAACTCATAAAAGGATTGAAACAGTTTAATCTTGTGGGGGGGATATAGTTAGTTGTAGAATAGTGAGAACGTGTGTATCATATTGTATGTGTGTTTTGTTTTTGTTTTAGTTTTAAAGCTGTTGCGAGATGAATATCATAAGTACGTTAGTTATTATGTTACCGGTGTCTGAATGTAGTTGCTGTACATACGGTGTTTAATTTGAGACTGGGTCTAAAGCGCTCGTTTCGAACGAACTAGCACATCGTAATGAAAAATTGTGCTTTTCAGACGATTACGTTTCCTACTTGTACAGGATTTGAGTTGATCTCCTTGTGTGAATTTTCCCTAGTGTTTGTAAACACCAAAAAAGTTTGGTAACACAGGCAGGATTCAAAAAAAATATATATAATACTATAATACTTTCAGGAGTATTGCACTGTAATATCAATATGCTGTGCGTATAGTATACACGAAGTTGAATATATTAAGTATATACAGTAGACAAGATTTTGAAAGCTAAAATTAATATAGTTAATCTACGCAGCATTATTCCCTTTTTTTAAAGGCCCTTAAGCATGGTTTTAAATTTATTGCTGCCTATGTATGTATTTTAGATTCCTGGCTGGTCATAGCGAGGATATGGAAAATCCTCACCTCTCCTTGCATGTATGGTTTTTGCTTAGATTTTGGTTCGCAAATTGATTTTTAAAAAGCTCTGATTTGATTACTTTAATATTTACTTATCGTGTATTATTATATAATTTGTCCAAACGATTTTGTAAGCTAGTCAGAGCAAATTGTGGTATGGCGCCTCTATGTTCTATCGTGTGAAGCTGTTTTTGCGCGGCCGCCTCAGCGGCCGTGCATACTGATTTCAGTCACTGCACTGAAACGAAAATTGCATGTAAATCATGCTCAATTTCAGTGCAGTGATATGAGTGGGTCGATGCAGGCACAGTAGTTGCCTGCCGGATACATGTGTGTGTGTGGGCGAGTGTATGCGTATGTGTATATCTGGCTATGCATGCCTGCCTATAAACAACAAATCGATAATCGAAACGTTCGTCAGCTCATGAGTGTAACAGAGTAGTAGTTTATCAAATAGTGTCACTACAAAGTGCGTGGAGGGAGGCTGATAATTAACGTTTACAAAGTACGTGTGAAAATGAGCACGTAGCTGCGTTGTAACAACAGAATGCTGTGATCAGGCCGATGCCCAATTTTGTAAATTTTACCAAGGGGATCGACTGTCAACTCAACCTATCTATGAAGTTCACATTGAAACTGAAATGTAAAAATTTCGAAAAGTAAGAGTTTTGAAGTGATAATCTGTTCAGCATTGTTTACAACAGCTTCACTGCACGTCGTCAGTCGTGTCAGATCTATGTATGTACATAGCCTACTTACTAGTTGGATCACAAAATTTCGACCGGTTGCCAACTCCAGCGCACAGCAATGGCGTTTAGACTCTGTACCTTGTTATGCTCAGATGCTTAATGCTTAATCAGAGATGCCATGCTTAATCTCAGATTAGGTCTAGCAGATTCAGCATAACTTGTACATAGGTCCAAAATTCAGCCTGCAGAAAAATATCCCTGTGGATGTTACCTCGCTTGTCTGATTTCTTGTTTAGTAGAATGATTGTCCGTGATTCAGTGCCAACCTTAGTGATTACAGTCAAGATTTTGTGCACAGCATTGTGCATTTTGCAATAATTCAGCTCGCACACAAAACTTGCTTAGTACGAATTAGGTTTGTGCAGTGTATACATATAAACTATGAATTCCAACGTGCTGAAGGACAAACAACCACCGTTGCGGATGAGTATGAATCGCGGCGTGCTATAGGCTCGGTAGGACATAAGACTGTTGACAAATGCATTGCAATCAGTATGGAACTGCACGGTTTAAAGTTCAGCGTCAGGATTGCACCACAATGGAATTGGTTTTATCGCTCATATCGAAGTATTGCACTGGTATTGAACATATCAGTCTGCGCCGCGCCACATTTTACCGAAACGGTAAAATATTAGTAACAGTCCTCATGACACAAAAAAAACAACTCTCGTCAACAAAAGTGCTTGTTGAAAATAAATTTTGTGAATTAGATTTCGATATAGCGGTGGGGTCAATGCCAATGATTTTTGGTCAGTTTAAGCTTACTTAAAATATTTTGACACTGTATATATTATGTGTAATTTCAAAGTATTCACATCTTCACCAAAACATAAAGAGGGGTAGACAATTTGGGTGGGGGCTAAGTGCGATTTTTTGTGTGAATTTCGCGGTGCCTAAGTGACAAAAACTACACTATTGTTTTCAAATATTTTAATGATAATAAGCTCATTTTTGACCATTTTTTATTAGATTTTTGAAACTGTTTTCCTCATTCCCTGATTCTCGATCCTAGCGGGTGGGATGCCCATACATTCCATCCATTACTTTATGTATGCGGGGGACCCCAAAACTCGAGGTTCCTAGGCGAGGACCCGAGAATCTGAGACTCAGTGAAAATCGTATTAATATGATATCAAGTTTGCAAATTGATGGTATGCATTTTTGGTCGACCAGGGCAGAGGGTCCTCTCAGATTGGCCTTAAGCCTGGTTCATATATACTTGTCCTTAAGGACGCAGGGACAAGGACAAGGGCAAATTTCAATCAGCTGCTGTGAAGAATTAACACAAGCGTTTCAGCTAATGTTTTGCTTACAATATTGAAGTGATCCCAACTTCATCCATGCAAAAAGTTGGCGGATTTGGCCAAGCCGTTTTCTTGCAATCGCTTAAGGACAAAATGATAGGGACAAGGAAAAGGACGAGTATGAACCGGGCTTTAGAGGTCTCTCAAATTTTGGACCCTATGACATGTATGGCTCCACCTCATGCATATCTGATTTTTTGTGATATTAATCCGTTAAATCTATTTTTGTGTGTGTTTTTTGTTCGTTGTTTTTTTGGCTGTATTTTTTAGTAATTTTCTTATTTTTTAGTCTGTCTTTTTTCAGAAACTTCTGACGGAGCTGGACACGCAACAGCGGGCGCAACCGCCTCAGCGCTCCGAGTTGCGTACTGCGCTGGTGGAGGTGTTTCGCGAGTGGCTGGAGGAGGTTGCCGCAACCGTGGACGAGATTGCCAGCCAAGCCAGTGACCACATTCAGGACGGTGATGTGATTCTGACACTGGCCTGTAGTCGGGCGGTGCTGCAAAGCTTGACGGTTAGGCTGGGGGGATAAAAGCTGGAGTTTACTTGTCCTTGAGGACATAAGGACAAGCCCGTTCATATTATAATATTATACTTGTTCTTGAGGACATAAAAAGGACTGTTTATTATCAGTGTGCTTAATGGCCATAAGGACAAGTCGGTTCATAGCTGCTCAGCTGCTGGGAAAAATGGAATTATTGTGGATAATTTTGTAAATATACAAACTCTCATTTCTTGCTTTAGACTTTTTCTCATGCAAAAGTTGGCAATTTTGGTCGGGAATTTTTGTCAGATTTTCGTGGAGACATAATCAAAGAAAAGGATGAGTATGAACCGGGCTTAGAGTTTGAAGTGTTGGTGTTTAATGGCTAAAGATGGGTTCATATACTAGTAATTAAGGGGACAGGGACAAGGACAAATTTCGATCAGCTGCTGTGAAAAGTTGACAAAATACGTTTGAGCTAATTATTTGTACTCTGTCAGGAAGTGACCTCAACTATCGTAATGCAAAAAAGTAGCATAATTGGCTATGCAGTTTTTCTAAACAAAACGATAGGGACAAGGACAAGTATGAACGGGACTTGAGAGCGATTATTCTGGTTATGAATATAATGGCCTGGTTATAGCCTGGGAGGTTTAAGACGATGGACTTGGGACGACTGATTGGACTTAGCGTGGTTTAGTTTTAGTCAAAGTCCGAACCATGGAGGGGATGTCTGCCGCACACACGTTCCTATCTGTGGTGAATAAATAATGGTGATAATAATAATAATAATAATGGTGAATAATCCAGTGGGCCCAATAATCGCAGCTAATCCCCCCCATAATCTAGCAGGACAAAAACTGTACCAAGAATTTATTATAACCACCTGAATGTCTGATTTAGACTACTTACGAATCGTACGAATCAAACGGGTATGACTTCTGAACTCCCAGATTACTCTAGTAGTTGGTCTGAACTGTGTCTAACTAGACGACTAAATGGTTCTATTTATTTTCAGGAAGCAGCCAAGACCAAGCGATTTCGGGTGTTTGCAGTTCTGGGCTCACCACTTGACGGCGGTCTGCAGTTGGTACAAAAAATATCCCAGATTAAAGGCTGTTCGGTGCGTTTGGTGCACGATACGGACATTTTCTCGGTGATTCCGGAAGTGAAAAAAGTTTTCCTGGGCGCCAGAACCGTTTTCGCTGACGGAAGGTGGGAGTTTTTTGGTTTAGCTCAGTATAATGTTAGGCAAGGATTTGCTGGGGAAAGCTGGGTTCCATCAGGCGAGGCATGCTCCTAGTTCAATATTTTAATCAATGGTATTAACAGGCTTTAGGCTTTCAGGGGCGTGGGGGATTTACCCCCCCCCCCCAACACCAAAAAAGGCAACCCTCCCCCCCCCCCGGGCTGCTGCTTTGGCTCCCCCCTCCCCAGAATTTCTACGCAGCCCGCGTATGGTGATAGGAGTATGCTCTCTTTTTACTACTGCCGCCATACAGGGAACACCTGTTTCTGTCATTCACCAAACATTTTCGAATGAATGGTCAAAAAGTCACAAGTTGTCGGCATTTTTGTGTTTTGCAAGATATGTAGTTTCAGCTGTGCTAATTCCAAAAATATTATCACAATGCTTAAGCTGACCATTGTTTTTGAAATTTGGCCGTGTTCAGTTGAAACCCTTACCATGTTGTGTGTTTTTTCACAGTTTGTGCCAGTTGAACGGACATACGGCTGCAAGTATGAATCGACCCTTTGAACCTGATTCAACCCCTTTTGTTTTTTGTTTTCTTTTTAGTTTCGTTGGCTCTGTGGGCGCTCACAACGTTGCCTTGGTGGCTCAGCATTTTGCCGTCCCACTGATTGTCTGCACGGCTGCGTATAAACTCACGGCCGGAATGTGTGCTTCTGATGATCAGGTTAGAGCAGTCTCTGCCATAAAGACACTACCAGATTCTTAGAAGATAAAATCAGCATCAAAATTTAAAAAAAAACATTAAAACAATCTTGAAATTAAGCTGAAAACTGAAGTTTATCTGCGATGTAGCTGAATCGATGTAACTTGCGTTTAGCTTACACTCTCATACTCACTTTTTCAACTATTTTGGTGCAGTCTACTGTGTAGAGCGGGCAATATTATTTTGCTATGCTCAATGCTGTAAGGATTTACATTTAAATCCTGACTGAACTCCCATCCTATTTGCTGCTTTGATGCGCCAAACGAAGAAACTTAAGATCTCAACTTCTGAAAATATTTTGACAGTTATATAATATACATAATTTAATATAATTATTAATTGATATTAATTTCCCTCTTCTGTTATTTTGCAGGAACGCTATAATGTTCTTGCCTCGCCTAATTTGATTGTTCCGTTTGGTAAAAGTACGTTTGCGATTTCTTTATTTCTTAACTTATGTGTTTTTATCAAGACCTGTTTTATAGCTACTAATCTATTTCATTCAAAACATGCTGATTCAGAGATCCGTAATGCCTAAGACGAGTTTTGTTTACGCTAGTCTCTTGAGTTTAAACCTGCAGATATTTTTTAGTTGGTTTTGGTTAGCATTATTAAAAAAGTGTGGTTTCCAAAAACTCGACTGCTGCTGTGAAGAATTGACAAAATCCCTTCTGCTTATTTTTTTGCATACGTTCTAGTATTGACTACAGCTGAATGTTTCAAACAGGAAAAAGGTGTCAAGATTTGACCGTGGGTGTTCTCTTAGAATCGCTTAGGAACAAAACTATAAGGATATGAATAAGTATGATCCGGGATTCAGGGGCAGTTTTTGGTCCCAGTCAGATTGGCTGAAAGAATGCTTGTTTTATATTTTAGCCGAGCTGTTGAGTCAAGCCCAAATCTACTGTCCTTTGTTTGACTACGTCCCCTTCCATTTGGTTAGCCTCTATGTGACCAATTTGTAAGTGTATGGGTGTTAGATTTAAGGTGGTAGTTTCGTATATGCAGCTTTTTTTCATGAGCTGTTACTCGGTTGTTTTAGAAGCTACTCATAAGCGGTTTTTTGCATTTCACAGACAAAGGAATAGAGCATAAATAAGCACATGTATTTGTTTTGTCAACAATTTTAACAGTTTGTTCAAAATTAGCTGTGAAATATCTCAAATTCGGCATTTTTTCAAGTTTCAAGTTTTTGCTTTATGTTTCATTTTGGAAAGAATATGACTTGATGAAGTTTAATTCCAATTTAGTCTAAATTTACTTGTAGGTGTCTCAATACATGCATAGTTTCATTTGGATAAGTCATCACGTTGCTTCAGTATTTTAAATCTAAGCTTCAAAATAAAACTTTTTGAACTTTGTAAAACTTTATGGCTTGAGAAAAAAAAACTATAATGCCTATCAATAATTGCAAAAAAGGGAATCTAGACATTTTAGTTTTCTTCATTTTGGTCAACTATTATGAATATAGACTGCACACATATTCAGCAATTGACACTTTCGAGTACATGACGCATCTTTTAGTGTAATGAACGTGTATGCGTTGCCATGGCAACCATCACCATGGCAATAAATTCAACCACCATAGTCTAAAGTGACCTATTGTCTTTCAATATGACCGCTAATACATTCAAACGACAATACGGAAGCTAGGTAAAACGAATATAGAACATCACCTCTTGTCACGTATTTTCGAGCGTTTTTTGTCAAAAATGGGGTTGATACACTTCAGAGCTCATAACCCTGGTTATATAACAGTTGGTAACATGAGTTTTGACACAACACTGTAGTACAACTTTATCTAGTTCGGTGCCGATTTTTGAAGATATGCGCAGTTTAAATTTTACATCCCATCATTTTAAAGTGAAAATCGGAGTTGAATTCAGAAAGTGTCAATTTCCTGAAAACACTTGCAGTTAAACATTCGTTTTAACGTTCCAAACTGATCCTAAGTAAAATATCTAGATTCCTTTTTTTAATTTAGTGAAAATCAATACTGAGTTTGAGAAAAAGTTGTTTAAAAATAACGAAATATTGTAAAAATAGCAAAAAATTGTCAAAAACACTACTTTTTTTGTTATAACTATAGTGTAACTGATTATAAAGAACAAATAATTTGCCCATATGTTTGCCTAAAAGTGCCTCATACGTGTGCCAAATTTCATATTATGTTTACTTTATTTAATTTCATATTCACTTTATTAAAGTGAGCTGTTGGTTAGAGCGAATCGCGACAAAAACTGCACATACGAAACTACCACCTTAAATGGGTGATTTCTACTTCCAGCCGTATGTATGTCCGTTCAGCTGGCAAAATTATGAAAGAATCACGTTATACAAGTTGGTTTCATACGATAGTAGTGGCGTGGTTATTTCGTGATTTTTCTGGCTGAACGGACATACGACTGGAAGTATGAATCGACCCTAGGCGTCTCGTATTCTTTGTCCGTTTGCATTTGACTAGTTATTGAAGTCTGAATTGATTGCTTATTTATTTTATGTTTTATTAAATAAACATAAAAGGTTATTTTTTATTATTTTTTTGTTTCAGATCATCTTGCTCTCCACATTTCGTCTACAAACTGATTCAAGATTTGTATCACCCTGAAGATTTACCAACTTAGAAATATTTAGTATTAAGTTTGTCTAAAGTCTGGCCAAAAATTGCTGACTCCCGAAAAAAACGGAAACTGTGTTATTTTTCGGCGACACGCTGTGCTAGGTTTTTTGGACTGTTGGAAATATGTTTAACTTCGTTTCTGTTTTTTTGACCTCGTGTTGTAGCAAATTTTTGGTCAGACTATTTTTAGGGGTTTTGATTTTATTAAGGTTCTCCTGTCTTAAAAAATTTCGTTCAAAAGTTGGTCCAAAAGTGTACTAATTACACTTTAACAGGTGTTATTCACACACGAGTAGCAAACAGTATATTATGGTGTTTTAGTTTGGGATTCAGATGCCATTTATTGTGATAATGTGATCTATTAATATTGTGTGATTTTTGTGAAACGCTAACTAAACCCCCTTGATTACATTTGTACGGTTGTCTTTAAAAAAAGATTTTGACAAAACCCAAAGCATAATTTAAAAACTGTTCGTATAATTTCATGTCCTTGTGATTATCTTAATTACGTAACGAACGCTATTATTCATTCAATAAAAGCTTCCTGCAATATACTTCACTCATTCACGGAGTCATGTGTATTATTATTTAATAAAACTATTTTTGGGGTTTGATTGTTTTGATGGACCGTAATGGGCGACTAATTTTGCTGAACTCTGCTTGTTTGGGTCTTCCAACGTCTTAATAGTTAGCTCGAGACCTACGTAACTAACGAACGTACGTACGTTTGTACGTGAAAACTTTAGGTGACGTTACGGTAATCACATATTGGCATGAGCATTGAGCACTACCCAGCACTGATTCATTAGCCCACAACTAATGATCGTGCTATTCAAGCCTACTTAGACTCGGTGTATGACGTTAATGTCGAATGAAATGGAAAATCGTAAAGAAACATGAGTATTTCATAGGATCACGTGTTAGACTTAAACAGAGTCTAAGTTAAAGTAAGTTAAACGCTCTTTGCGAATCCCACCCATCGTATTTAACCGGCAGGTGTTTCAGTAGTTTCAGCCAAAGTTTGATCACCTAATTTACTTTTTTATGGCTTTAGTTAGTTTTGTATTTCTTTTTTTGTTGTGTTTTTTTAGCAGAGTTTGTGGTGATGCAGTGAATGGCGACGGTGAGCACGACCCAGACTGTCACCAGTTTGTCCAGAAAACGAAAGGCTGCCAGCATCGGGCTCAGCGCCTATCGGGACCAACGCTTTCGGGTATGCCAACACTGTGGTCTGCATAGCCCGGTTCATACTCGTCCTTGTCCTTGTCCCTATCATTAATTTATTCTCATGAAATTTTTCCGAGAAAACTGCTTGGCCAAATCAGCCAACTTTTTGCATGGATCACATTGTGGTCATTTTATTTATGTATGCAAAACATTAGCCGAAACGCTTGTGTTAATTCTTCGCAGCAGCTGACCAAAATTTGTCCTTGTCCCTGTCACCGTGTCCCTAAGGACAAGTGTGAACCGGGCTTTTGAGGAATTGTCCCCTGATACAGTGCACAGAATAACCTGTTGGTGATAGTGATTTTCCGTGTTCTTGCAGCTATTAAGGAGTCCCTAGTATAAAAAAAATAGCTGGGTTCCAGATTTTTTTATCTGGGATGCGCCGTTAGTGGGGATTTTTGCAGCAAATCTTGTGTGCGTACTTGTAACTGGGTCAAATTTTGGGGTGAGTGTCTTTGGTCAAATTTTGAGAACATTTTTCCCCTTGATCGACTGAAAATATCCGAAATTTTGTTGAATATTTGAAAAACAATGAATTTATTCAGACGAATCCTGTTGTGTTTATGTTTCAGGGCAGTGTCAAAGAGCAGGAACAGATACTGAAGGAAACCACCACGCTCTATATTGGCAATTTGTCCTTCTTCACCACCGAAGAGCAAATTCATGAACTGTTTTCTCGAGCGGGGGAGGTGAAGCGAATTATCATGGGATTGGATAGATTCAAGAAAACGCCGTGTGGATTTTGTTTTGTCGAGTAGGTTTTTTTATTCCAGTGAAAAAGTTAATTTTTTAGCAATTTGTTTTGATAGTATAATTTTATTGTGGAGGAGGTGTTTATTTATGTTTATTTGGTCTTCAATTATTTATTTTATGTAATTGTAGTAATTTTTCAAAAGTAAACTAGAAAATAGAAATATAGCGTTTTCAAGTGCAAAAAAGCCAGATTTCGTTAAGATATACTGCGCTAACGCATACTTCCCAAATTAACACAGCAATATTTTTACGCGGCGGCCTCAGCCGCCGCTTATATACTATATTACACATGCTCAGTTTAGCACGTATCACGTGCTTACTGTGTTGATTGCTGTGTAAAAATTTCTACGTCCTAAAAATACATTATTTGTGTGAGCGTGTGTGTTTATCGTGTGTGCGAATTAGTGTGGAACTCAGCGTATAACATGCAGTGATTAAGTGTATTGGCTGCCTATCACGCTCGCACATACCAAACTGCTTTGTGTGTGTGTGTGTGTGTGAAGTGCTGGAAACTTGCAATTTTGCACAGAGACGGTAGGTATTAATGCATAACCTGTCGTAACAATGTTTCCTATAAAATTGAATATCAGCGCGCCGGTACCAGGACATTCTGAAGCCGTTGGCAAAGCGTCGAAGGCTATACAATATCCATGTACTTGAGCTATCAAGACATGAACGGCAAAACTTCAATTAGGTAGTTTAGCAACTGATGTTATTACACAGCTTTTGCTTTGCTTTGCTCATTGTAAAACAGTTTTTGCACATGAACTTTTTGTAGCTTCATAAACTGTCAAAAAGGGTGGATTTCACCCCGGTGAGTGGTTTTTAAAAACCATTGTTTTACGTACGCTTGCATATGATTTGCACATAATTTCAGTGAAAAATATTGCCTGATTCGTTTCAATTTTCGTAGAAACTCTGAAACCGTGGTTTTACATAGATTAGTTGAAATTTCACCACAACAAAGACTTGCTCTGCTGGAGGTTTGAAATTTTAACTGAGTCAAAACCACGGTTTAAGAAAATCAATGAATCCTTTTTAAGAAAAATTATAACAAATCTGGCAATATTTCGTAATAAATTCATGTGCAAATCATATGCAAACGTACGTAGGGCCTTTTCACAAATTATATTAACTGGATTAGATTAACAAGATTAACTTCAGTAACTAAGGATTAGTTAGATGAAAGTTTATGAAACTTTGCATAATAACTAAGCTATGTCATCGCCATCTGCTTGCAAAATTTTATACATTTACGTTAATCCTATGTTGAGTTATGAAGTTAATCTAGTTAATCTAATCCAGTTAATATAATTTGTGAAAAGGCCCGTAGTAAAACTATGATTTTTTTAAAAACCACCGTCGTGAATCCAACCCAGAAAACCGAAAGCAAACTGCTACGAAACAGCATATTGCGGCTTTCCATGTTACATCTGTTGGCTTTTAAAATTTTGGTGCCGCGTTTTATATTCGAAGAATATCCTCGGCATCGTACCTAAGCATGTCGCAACGAAATCTATCCAAAATTAGTTTAACTTTACTCGCAAGACGTGCTTGTTTAATTTATGCAGCATTTACACAGGGCCGATTTTGAAAAAACCCTATGGTGCACCTTTTAGAGAAGAGTGGGACACTACGTAACAGCTTAAATGTACGGGGGGGATGGGGAGGACACCCGACCCCCCCAAATCGAGGGGCCGGGGGGAGGGTCCCCAAAACTCGGCCAAAATTTAGTAAAGATGGCACTTTTTTGGAAAAATTTTATAAAATTTTGCAAAATTTAGGGTATTTTTGGTCGATCAGGGGGAAGGGTCCCCAAAATTTGACCCAGTTACATGTATGATCAAGAGTACATATATTAATAGGATATCATAGTATGTACTCTCGACTATTATGGATATATATACTCTTGCTACTTTCAGATACTACACACGCGAGGATGCGGAGAATTCCTTTCGCTACGTGAATGGGACACGGCTGGACGATCGCATCATCAGGACGGACTGGGATGTGGGATTCGAGGAAGGCCGTCAGTATGGGAGGGGAAGAACGGGTGGACAGGTATGGGATGGGGCCCTTGTTGACAATTTCTTGAGGTTCAACCAAAAGGGGCGGTCGTGACCCCTGTCACCCCCCCCCCCCTGGCTACTCCCTTGGGTCTGGCTTGGGTCAGGTTAATTTTTGTTGGGTCCAGTTAAGAGAACTTGAGTCTGGACCCACTCGTAGACCCAAAAAACCCTGGATGGGGGAATAATGCATAAGAATAGAATAGAATATAGTGGTTCGTAAAGGGTGTAAGAATAGAATAGAATAGAATATAGTGGTTCGTAAAGGGTGTAAGAATAGAATAGAATAGAGTTATGATGTTGCATAAGGGGTATAAGAATAGAGTAGAATAGGGATATAGCGGTTCATAATGGGTATAAGAATTGAATAGTAAGAATATAGTATTTTATAAAGGTTAAAAGATTATAGAATAGAACATAGTATTTCATCAAGGGTAAGAATAGAATTGAATATTGTATAGTGTTTCATAAAAGGTATAAGAATAGAATAGACTAAGGTAGTTCAGGATAAGGCATAGCATATAATAGCATTGAAATATTGAATTGAATAGAATATAATGTTGCATGAAAGCCGAAAGGTATGGTATAAGAAAAGATTTAAATAGGAATAGAGTGGTGTGAATTAGTGCGTTGCATAAATGGAATTGAATTGAATAGAATTGGTTGCTTTAAAATTAGTGCGTAGAATAGAATAGAGTGGGACAGAATATAATAGGATGTTCCGAATTGTGTTAGCATAGAATTGATCAAAGTGAATCGAATTAGTATGAATAGAATAGAAACATAGGATATTTCATAAAAGTATGTTCTGCAAGATTTTGAAAGTGTGGTACAAATAGTTTACACTAGCTACTACCAGAGCACATTGTTTAATTAAGTGCATTTATCCTAATTAAGTGTAATAAATATGTTTTTTCAGGTGCGTGACGAATATAGGAAAGATTTCGATCCCGGAAGAGGAGGCTGGGGGAAGATTCTTCAAATGCGATCTGGTAAATAAATATATACCGTTTGATTAATTGTCTCTGTTTTCAAGTGTTTTACCATTTTTTCATGAAGGGCCTTGCTAAGCTATATTGGATATTATAATGGATTATTATATTAATTTAACTAGACTAGATTAAGATCGCATCGGATTTAGCGGGTTAATAGATTTAAATTATAAGTTTATTATCTTGTTAATTTAGCAAATTAGATCTAAGGCTGATTTTTTCCCGGTGTCAAAATTAGTTTAAAAATCATTCCACAATTGAGTCAATTGAGTTCAACACGTTAGTATTAGGTTTTCATTACCAAAAAATGGAATTTCTTTTATGGTAATCAGTGGTGATCGAACAGGATTGAAGTTCGGGATCGGGATCGGGATTTGCGTTCGGGATCGGGATCGGGACCGGATCGGGATTTTACCTGTCGGGATTCGAGATTCGAGATTTTTGGTTGAAATTTTTAAAAAAATTTTCAAAGTCGAATAGTGCATTTTTTACGTGGGGCAAGCACACAAATATACCCTCACACCAGAATACTGAGTATGGTTAGGTTGTAGTATCGATGCATACCGTGAAATGTCCGAGACAAGTTGAAGTATTGATTTGTAAGCATTGCTGGAGTTTAAGGGCGGCAGCCCCCAGAAGTCGCGTATTTAGTAATTGGATTTTCGCCCTTTTTGGGCCAAGTCAGTTGTCAGTTATCACTTTCTTCAGCCTCGGCCGGAGAAAAGTGTAGACTACCAACCAGAAATTTACAAAAAATGCTGTATTTGCTGCAATAATTGCAAGTGCTGCGTTACACTTTTACGGAAGATAAAAGCAAGCATGCATGCAGATGCGTAGCCGGTAGCCAGAATTTTGAGTAGGGGGGTTGTACCTGTCTACTTTTTTGCTCACAGTTTTACACCACGATTCCGGGGTCTTAGGGGTGTCAGCCGCCAGAATTCTTTTTTTGTATAACAAAATGCAGTATTTTGTTGGTCATTTAAATTAAATAAACTCAGTGTAGCGGGGATCTGGGGGCGGCGTGGCAGCCCCCAGTAAAACACAGAAATTTTCAGTTTTTAGGCCGAATTTGTTTAACTGGAGACGTATATATCAATTTTTTGACAGCAAAATTAAATCGAAAGATGGGAGAGTCACATCAGACACTGTATTACACAAGTAAATGCAGCATATGTACTCTTGTAGTCATTCATAGGCTTTGAAGAAAGGTAATAACAGAGTAAGCCACAGAGTTGCATTGGTCTTGGGGCAGCAGCCTCCAGGAAAAAATACTAGAATATTTTGATTTTTTGGCCAAATTTGGTTAATGCGAGACGTATCAGACATTTTTTCGGCCGGACGGAAAAACGAAAGGGAGGACCTTTGTGGATAATTTATCCAGGTTCTACCAAAAGGAAGGGGCCGCGGCGATTCCACGCCTGGCTATGCCCGTGCATGCATGTATGAGAGAGGCGTGGAGGGGACCCCTGAAAATCGAGGGGTAGGGGGGAGGGTCCCGAAAATTTGGGCCAAATTTAGTAAAAATGGCAATTTTGCTTAAATTTTACGGAATTTTGAAGAATTTGGGGAACTTTTGGTCAATCAGGGGAGAGGGTCTCCAAAGTTTGGCCGGAAAGGCCCCCTCCCCCAAAAAATTTTGGCCCCTTTGCCCATGTATGACAGCAAGCGACATTAAGTCACAAATTTGCATCAGCACGAGCAGCAGCCTTCCTAAAAATCCAATTTGGAAATTTTTTATTTTTAGACTGAATTTGGGCAAATAGAGACGTATATGTCGGAAATTGGGTCGGAAAATTTGAGCCGTGGGTCGACCCTTCAGTACCCACTTCAACCTGCGCGGGTCGCTCAATTTTTCCCAACCCCCAAAACCTGAAAAATTAACGACGTCGGACTGTAATTTTAGAGAAATTAGAGTAATGCGTAACATAGCAAAGTTCGTTTAGTAGCAATGCGAATAATGTACAGATATACACTATGTACACATGTCACACTAAAAATAATTAACAGGTATATATATAGGTTTTATGGAATAGTGGGGCAAAGAGGGTAGTGGGTAGGCTTTTACAGCGCGGGTTGGATTGTGGGTTCCTCACGATTGCTGAGCCGCGGTTTGGGTTGGGTTGCGTCGCGGATCGAAAATTTTGATCCGCGTCCACCCCTGTGTGGGCCACATGAGAACTTGAACACATATATAATGAACAAGATGAGTGATGAACAACAACTGTTACTGTAACGAAGTTATCATGTCATATAGTAACGGGGGTCTGGGGGCTTTTAGAGGCTTTTAAGCCCCCAGAGAAATTTTTTAGAAAATGTACACGAAATTTGAAAATTTTGGACGTGCAAAAACTTTTGCAAATCCCGAAAATTTCGGGATTTGAGTTCGGGATCGGGATCGGGATTTACTTTCGGGATCGGGACCTTATCGGGATTTTACTTTCGGGATCGGGATTCGGGATCCCGTTCGATCACTAGTAATCAGTATATAATTACTATTATTTTTTGTCAGACATTGATTTTGCATAAACTTTTGTACTTTTTTGCAGCCGCCAATCAGGATTGATTCTGGGTGTCGCAAACGTTTTGATTGGTGTCAAATTGAGCTCATTGATGCGAAATCAATTCTCGATAATTCCACTGCTACTTGTGCTATAATTGGAAAATTGAAAACAGCCACATTCTGTTTTTTTGTGGTGAAATGTAAAAGACTTTGTTTGAAAGTTTGTAAAAAATGGCTGCCGGACTCCAAATAAGATTTTTTTATTGCGGACTGTTTAACGTGTTGATATTTTTCGGGAAAGATTGAGTTTGGAAACTTTGTGATTAAAGTTAATTAGTAATATTAATTAAACGTGCTATGTATTTGTTTACATTCAGTCCGTTGATATTTAATGTTGAGTGTGCCCAGTTTTCAGATGTACTATTCACGCTCAAGGCCATTGTATATAAGTATATAATATAAACAAGTACGTCTTCCGAGTAGCCAGTTTTTATATCAGACACACTTTGTAACGTTGAGTCTTAAACACTTTCAACCAATATATATTTATAAAGTACCACATAAGTAATTTCAAATAGCTTACTGTTCCAATGGAACAGGTAGACACTAGGCATAAGCACGTTCAAACGGTTCGAACCGTTTAAACGCGTTTAAACGTTTAAACGATTTGGAACCGTTTAAAAGTTTACGGGATCAAAAAACGCGGTTTTCGAACCGTTTAACGTTTAGTACGTTTAAACGTTCAAACGCGTTTAAACGTTTAAACGTTTAACCGCGTTTAAACTTTTAAACGCGGTTAAACGTTTAAACGTTTAAACTCTTACATGTATAATCGTTTAAACGTTTTATACGCGTTTAAACGCTTACTTGGTCAACCGTTTAAACGTTTAAGCTTACTTGTTCAACCGTTTAAACGTTTGAACGCTTACTTATTTAACCGTTTAAACGTTTAAACGCTCACTTGTTTAACCGTTTAAACGTTTAAACGTTTAAACGGCTGAGGCCGCCGCGTAATAACATCCTAAGTACATTATCAATTCGGCTAAAGTTAGCAAAATTAAGTGGAAGAAGTTTTTAAGGAATTTGTTTTATAAACTGATGAAAGTTTTAACAAACAAAAACATATTGGGTGGATTTCACGAAGGTGGTTTTACTAAACCATGGTTTTATCTCAGCTGAAATTTCAGCAAAACAGAGACCTGCTGTGCTGCAGGTTTCAAATTTCAACTGCGCTAAAACCATGGTTTAAGAAAATCCACAAAATTCGTAACGAATCAGGCGACATTTCGTAATGAATTTATGTGCAAATCATATAAAAACGTACGTAAAACCATGGTTTAGTAAAACCACCTTCGTGAAATCCACCCATTTTGTTCACAGGTAGTGTCTAAAAATAGACTAAACGCATTGGATTAAGTTTGTTTTGCTAACATGACAAAGTGACATGTTATTTTGTGTGAAAACAAACTAAATTTGCCATGCTAAGTATTTATGGCACGTCCCACGAGTTCAGAAAATTTTTAAATTTACCTCACTTTTTTGCAGCTATAATTAATTTTCTGTATGAGCATCGTTTGAATGGAACAAAAAAGCTATGGTTTACAGTTTTTATCACGTATTTGAAAAGTAGCCTGTACCTATTTTTGAGTCAATATATCTAATGAAATGTAAACTTCTGCAATGTTTCACAAAAGTTGGCTTACTTGCTGTTAATACATAAGTACTCGTTAGGTTATTCAGAGGCATAACATTTTGTTTCTTATTCTACTATTAAGAGTATTAACATGTGTTGTTGCTCACTAGAAAGAGTAAGGCTTTGCCAAGGCAGATGCACTGTTCCAATTTATCCGTATTTTAATTTTTCGTAATAATTGTACGAAATTGACCAGCTCATAGCTTTTGCGAAGCACCACTGACAATATAATTTCGGCAAATCTTAAGCTAAATTTAGACAATTTTGTGTATTATTAATTTTGCGTCAATTTATTAAGTGTGTACTTAAATACTGAATAATACTCGAAAATATGACTAAACGTACACTCACTTTCACACTTTGCCCCTTCTGTATTTAGCGCACCCCCCTTTGCGACTAAAATTGAAGTTGTATCAGCCTCCATAATGTATGTCAGTTACATTTGGTTTTTCAGTATATTATCTAATTTGATAACCCATAGTGTGTATGCACCATTCATGAGTGTTTTGAGTTTTTGATAATGTTTTGTGTTCAATTTTCCACTGTTGTTTTGCTGTTGTATTGTGTAAATACAATGTTATTCCGACGTAAACTTTGTTCACTTTCGGTTTGTTCTTGTTGCTAAGCAGGATTTGATATACGTCCTTTGACCTTGGCATTTCTTGAGTAAACTAAATTAGGCTTTTTTGCTGTATAGTAAGGGTGAGCTGTAAGTATTTGGCGATACCAACCAAGGATATTTGTGTCAGT
The DNA here is from genome assembly GCA_030248245.1 of Trissonchulus sp. WLG1_4. Taxonomy (NCBI): domain Eukaryota; kingdom Metazoa; phylum Nematoda; class Enoplea; order Enoplida; family Ironidae; genus Trissonchulus; species Trissonchulus sp. WLG1_4. The sequence continues at coordinate 50,008 of JASANF010004777.1, forward strand.
TTGATAACGTATATCATGCCCAATGAATATTTTAAATTCCCCCCTCCCCCTCAATTCGGACCCAGAACCATACCTTCACAGAGGGATGTACTTCGGTCTGAAAATGGATCCTAGTGCTAAAGTAGCCAATTCAATCAACGCAATTCCAATAGAAAAATCGCCAGTAGGCCACAATGGGTTGCGGACCGGTAAGGCACCTTTATGCGATCTCTACAACGCACTGTAAAAAAGTAAAAAATTATCAGTGTACTTGCCTGTAGGTGGCACGTGCGTTCAAGGGTTTAAGAAATATAAGCCAACTGTGCTATCTATTACCTACACAAAACTCTGATTGGCTCAGAAACTGCATTTGGACCGTTGTCACGGTGTAAATTTTCCCCCCTGTGGATTTTCCCCCCGGAAAAATTACCCCGGTGTAAATTTTCCCCCCGGAAAATTTGCACCGGGGTAGATTTTCCGGGGGGAAAATTCACACCAATCATATAATTTGACTGTTTTGAAAGTTTTTTTTCAATTTGACTGTTTTGAAAGTTTTTTTTCAAAAATGGCGATTTTGGCACTAAATTTATTTATTTAATTTTCGAAGCAAAATGTTCAATGTCGAAAAATAATATTTACTGAAACATTTGCAAACGCTGACCTCAACACAGAATTACAGGACAATTAGTCAGTGGTCGTCGTTGAAAATGTTTGCGGATGAACATTTTTCTAACGATGAATATTTTAGGCTTAGCTTCGATAAATCGGGCCCTGAATAGTGTTAAAGCCTATAGCCTCTTGTACTGTCACTGTGTACAATAAAGTCAATGTCAATAAAGTTAAATCCAATCCGATCAATCCAATTTTGGATAAGACCCTAAGCTCCCTCCACTTTCCAGTTTTAGGGTCGATTCATACTTCAATAGGGCACACGGACAAAGCACAGTTCGTCCGTTTTTTCAATTCATACTTCTTAGGGCAAACGGACATTGGGACGTACGGACATACGGATGTACGGGCATACGGACAAAGGTCGATTCATACTTTGGAGCCGTATGTCCGTTTTTCCGTATGCCCTACAGTTTCGGGCAGAGTTGAACTGAATTCAACTTTGCCAGACATACGGACAAAGAGCAAATATGCCGTTTAGTACGGATGAACGGACATACGGCTGAAGGGCAAACGGGCACACGGCTGAACGGACAAAAGTATGAATCAAACGGCGGTTCTGCTGTTCATTTTGTCCGGATGTCCGTTTGCCCGTATGTCCCAATGTCCGTATAGAAGTACAGTACAAGTACAGTACAAGTGTATGAATCGAGCCTTAAGAGCATATTTCAGGCTCAAAATGTGCTGCCCTGACGGAAACCTTTAACACGCAAAAATTAACCTTAAGTCTAAGTCCCTTCAGACTCAAATGCTTGCGCTTCCAAATAGAACTGCGCAACAGATAACGACTCTACCAGCGGAATTAGAACTATTGGTTTCAATCATTTCACTTTTGATTAAAACATTAAAATGAAACATTACACATACGGAAGTACGGACATATATACGGACAAAGGTGCGATTCATACTTTGTTTGTCCGTATGCCTTAAAATGCCGAAAGTATGAATCGAACAGCCGTTCCGACATTCAGCATATCGGGACGTCCTTTCATCCGTTTGTCCCAATGTCCGTAAAGTAAGAATAGACCCTTAAAGTCGGCAAAATTACCCCTGGCGGTGAGTCGCAGCGGAACGGTCCCAGGCGACTTATCGTCGCGGTCGCGGTAGCCCCGTTGAATTGGTATAAACAGCAATCTTGATATGGTATAATCTCCAGTTTTGAAAAAATACGTTCAAAACAGTGAAAGTATATGGTTGGTGTGAATTTTCCCCCCGGAAAATCTACCACGGTGCAAATTCAAAATATTAAAAACAAATAAATAAAAATACATAAAAATATATTTATCGCCAAAATAGCCAGTTGTGAAAAAAATACGTTCAAAATAGTCAAATTATATGGTTGGTGTGAATTTTCCCTCCGGAAAATCTACCCCGGTGCAAATTTTCCGGGGGGAAAATTTACACCGGGGTAATTTTTCCGGGGGGAAAATTTACACCGGGGGAAAATTTACACCGTGACACCGTGTTTGATTGCCTCATTCGACACTAGGGTCCTTTTTTAAAGGGGTGGGGGTACCACTGCCAAGTTTTGGATCGGGGTCTAACTTGTGGAGGGGCGACCTATCGTCCAATTAGTGGCTTGTTTTCGGAGATGATGGTCACAAGTTGTCATCTGAACCCAGGCCATAAATAGGTAGTCTGGCAGTGTCATAACTCTTGTTATTATGCAATGTATACTTAGGTTAGGACCGATTCCTTTACTGGATTAAACGGACTGGACTTTTTTTAGCCCGAGGTTTTGGAATGGCAAATCGGGTTAAACGGACTAAACGAGTTAAAATAACTGAGCGGCTTAATTTTAGTCTGACCCCAATCCAAAACTACCACACTGGACTAAACGGAATTAGCATGCACGCTTAACATTAGCGTGTATAGTTAAGTCCGATTAAAAGCAGCGCGCTAAAAGTTGAGTCCGTTTAATCCGGAGGTTTTGGGATGGCATTTTTCAGCATAATTTTTCAGCCGTTTAGGCCGATTATAATTAACCCTTTAATCAGGAATAGGAATAGTAAAGGAATAGGCCCTTAGTTCCTTCAAGCTGGGGCTATGATGTTATTACGCAAACAATATCGTTCCTAGTTGCAGGTGGGCAGTTTTGGTAGCAGCTTCAGTGAATTAGCTGAAAGCTTGTTTTGACATGAGTGCTTGGCGCGCCCTTAGTAACAACACATCTTCTAATTAGGAAAGCACCAAGTCTTTCTACCTGCGTTATTCCAATCCTATGAGGATTAGATATGCAGCCCTGCTCTGCTGTTTTTTGTTTTAGATTTTCTTGTTTTTTTTGAATTTTTGATGATCCATGAATGAAGTATAGTTATAGTAAGTGATTGGAGAGGATTCAAGTGCGAGAATTGCTAAAAATTAGCTAGAGTATTATCAAGAGTACATAATAGTGTCTCACTCTATTAAGAAGAAGAGTGAGACACTCTCCTTTCTGCCTGTGTTATAGCGCAGGCAGGTGCGCTGGTCGTTTCGAAGCCACATGTTGCCGTTTTATGCAACATGTGGGTAGCCAATCAGAAACGAGCAGTGCTTCTGATTGGCTAGACGCCTGTGCACGTGCTCCAATCAGCACACTTGTCGCCATTACAGCCATTTCAGTGTTAAATTTTGCCATGATCGGTCGGGTTGGGTTTTTTTTTGTTTTTTTTTTGCATCGAATTTTATTTTGCCTACATTTTTATCACCGTGTTTAGGGATTGTTGCTATTATGTGCTGACTATGATGTTTACCTACTGGTAAGTTGAATGTTTTTTGACAATTTTCAGGCAATAGCACGTGAGGCCGCCTGCGTTTTGATTGGAGCACGTGAACAGGCGTCTAGCCAATCAGAAGCAAAGCTCGCTTCTGATTGGCTAGCCACATGTTGTATAAAACGGCAACATGTGGCTTCAAAACGACTAGCGCATCTGCCTGCGCTATAACACAGGCAGAAAGGAGAGTGTCTCATTCTTCTTCTTAACCCTTTCATTCATAATGTTGCTTCTAAGCAACAATTAGCACTGTCTCCTACTAGTGAAACCTGTCGGCCTGATGTTTCACAAAATCATGTCCTTCATGAGGATACCTTAGGTATCCGAGTGAAGCGAGCTGGTGGCCGAGTGGTCTGGCGTGACAATAGTGCCACAAAGTTGTCACTGGGAAGCATGCCCAGTCTGTGGCAGCGGATCAAATCCCAGCCAAAGCTTGGACTTAGTGCAATTTGGAAAAATTCATGAAGGAAAGGGTTAAAAGAGTGAGACACTATTATGTACTCTTGGTATTATATGATTTATTAATCAAATTAACTTAAAATCAAAAGTAACGCCAGAATTTTTAGTAATTGTTTCCATACACTATACTATGAACCGAACTTTTCAAAAGTAACGGCAGAATTTTTAGTAATTGTTTCCATACACTATACTATGAACCGAACTTTATAGTTTATCTAGTTCCGCTAACATCCAACTTGTCGCCACATAATTTTGCAAAAAGTTTCACATTTTCACTGAAAAGGCAGAAAAAAACTTCGCCAGTTATTCTGAGTTCAAGTCACCAAACGTTAGGACAACCCTCCCTTAAAATTTTGTAAAATCGGATACAAGCCCTTCCTAGACCCAGACCGTGTGTACATGTATAATTATACTATAATTATAAGGTATGTATACGTATGTATATATGTATGTATGTATGCATACTCTTCGTGCTGCTATGTACGTGTACCAGTTAATCGTTAGACTATTTAGAGTTTACTTCATTACCGGAAGTAAAGTTACACTTTTTCCGTAGCTTTTACATTAACTCAATCGAAACCTGTCTACCAGTGGTTTTTAGTGCCATCTTTAATTATCTGCGAATGACGGCTTTGTCTCTTCGGGTTCGAGCCCAATCATCAGTGATGGGGCTCCAGTATCAAAAGAATGTGACACTATTATGTACTCTTGCTGCTACCACTGTTGTGTGCGCGTGTTTTGTGTGTGTAATTAGACGGGCTAATCGTGAATGTGAGCCACATTTGAGACCCTTTCCTATTTCATCCCTACTATACGTTCATTAGACGATTTTTGCCGGAGCATTTTTTGTCAAACTCAAGGCTTGGCTAAGAAAGTTCTTGTAAATTTTTTCCAACATTTTTGAGGCTAAGGGTGGCTTCTGTGGCAACTTTGGAGATAGAAAAGTATGTCCGAACAGAAGTAGACTTATTCCCGACTTTTTTCTAGAGAATCTTGTTTTGTTGGATCTTGTCGTATTTTTTTTATCGTCACTTCATGTTAATTAATACCTAGTGCTAAAAGTTTATGGCACAATTATTGCTTAATTTTTAGCGGTTGATGCATAAAGAACGGGAAAATTAAGCTTTTATAACCATACTTATAACATAAACTTTTATTATAGATTATAAAATTAATAAAATTCAGGAAAGAACTAATCATAGCTTTGCCAAAAGTTTCAGCAGCTGGTTTCAATTTATTAGAATAGGTTAGGTGCAACAGGTAGAGGAGTCATTACCGGGTGATGTCAGGCCTTTTACTTGAGGCTGCTAATTACAAAACAGCTTTCGGAACTTTAGTTTAAAGCCAGAATATAAGGACAAAGCAAGTTTTGACAAGCTCTTTAGCAACTCTACAGTGTTTTGCCTGTTAGTCTGTTAGGTACATTATTAGTCCTTACTTGTGAAGAATGGAAAACGTTTTGTATTTGTCGTCTTTTTATACAGACGCAGGAGTTGCCGCGGGTCGTGGGTACCCGCTGGTTGGATTGAGTTTTGAGCCGTTCGCCAACCCACGGGTACCCACGGCCACATAAGACTGCGCGGGTCGCTTAATTTTTTTCTGACCCACGGAACCTGAAAAATTACCACATTTGAACCCAATTTCAGAGAATTATGGGTACTGCGTAATAATAGTGCCTTTCGGTTAAAGTAGGAATGTGAACAGCGCACAGATGTACACTGTGGGAATTAGACTAGGGCATCAGTTAAAAACAATCTGTAGGTATGCTATTTTAACATACCTACCTCTGCTGAGTGAGGAGCGGTAAAATTGTGAGGTCTGAGTGTCATTATTCCGGCAAAAATAATAAACGCGGCCACTATTTTGTGGACAAAAAGAATTTCAATTTCTGATTTCTGCACACATTTACTGCTGAGTAGCTGCGAAGTATGTATTTCAAATAGCAAAAAATGCTTGAAACAGAAAAAATCTAATGATCAGGAAATGTAAAAAAATTCTTATTTACATATGATCCGTACTTGAACCTCGGATTTATTGCTCCTGAAGCTAACATTCTACAACTCGACCACCTGTCCGCACGGTTCAACCATTGAAAAACTTCAGTTAAAAATATTAACTGATGCTAAATTTTCTTAACAGTTATTGCTGCGTGCATTTGTGTACTATTGGGGTATTTGTGAATTATATCTGCATTTTTAAAGAAGCGGTGGTTAGCTCTGGTAGTTGAGCATCTGGTTGTCAACCGGAAGGTCGAGGCTTCGTGTCCTCACCACTGCTGTAATTTTGCATTTCGGACATCGCGTTGCTGAAGTTGATTACGGTGAAAAGCCACCTACCTGCTCTTCTGTGTTAATTAACACAGGAAATTTGACCTACCTAGATTTACGTATGATTTAGATAATTTGAATATAGTATATACGGTGTCCGCGGCCCCTGAGGGGGCCGCGTAAAAAGTTGGGTCAAAGTGGGTCGCGAGTTGACTTACGGCGCGGGTCGGGTCGTGGGTTACCCACGAGCATCAAGCCACGAGTGGGGTTGGGTGTGGGGCGCGGGTCGAAAATTTAAACTAGCGTCCACCCCTGTACGATGCATTTTGTAGGAGTATGCAACCAAAAAGCAAACAAGAAACGGTTTTTTATAAGTGAAGCGACCTATTTTATAGTATATATACCACATTGCAAATCGTTGAGCAATGTTTGTACTCTGTACTCTGTAGCAGGAGTATGCAGAATTGCATCTCAGCCCGCAGTGACAACGTGTCTACCTCAACTGTTGCAGATCAGTAGAAAGAGTGTCATCCTATCCTATTATATACTCTTGTGGTGACTATCAAATTTTCACTTTCAATGGATACCACATCATGCTAAATCCGTAAAGGGTGACAAACTAAGGCCAGTTCCTAAAATTGATTAAACGGATTAGATTAAACTTTGTTTGCTTAGTACCTACTCACCTGGGTGCTGAGATAGACTTACAAAATTTGGTGCACAAGCGGGAAGTGCTATAAATATTCTATCGCAAATTTTGCATGAATTCATAGACAATGTCCTAAGTTACTGGCAAAACAATTTTAATCTATATCCGTTTAATCCATTTAGGGAATTAACCCTAAAGCCCGCTTCATACTTGTCCTCAAGGACATAAAGAGGGACAAGGACAAATTTCAAATGAATGTTTGGACAAATTGCGCAACCATTTTATTTATTTTTCGCACACGAACTGGACCTGGCCCCAACTTTATTCATGCCAAAAACGACTGCAGTTGGTAGGCCAGTTATTTTGGAATCGCTTAGGGACAAAACGATAAGGACAAGGAAGGATAAGGACAAGTATGAACCGGGCTTAAGCCTCATGCCTTAACGTGTTATACGTATAAGTATTATGCGACATCGCATAAGCGTAGTGTCGAAAGCTGGTACAGTGGTAACCGGTCATTTTGGTTAAAATGAATCAGTCGTAGTTATTTTTCGCTAATTATATCATATTTTAGTTTTCATTTTTTCTTGAAGGAATTTTAATTAATTATCCGCAAGAGCTATTTTTATATCTCTTTACTCGAACTACTTGTTTTAGCTCCGCAAGGTTTTGTAGCCAACAGGCTGTTTTCATCTAACAAGAAACGTTAAGGCACTTTTTGCCTTTTTAATCCTTATTAGAGTCATTTTTGCGTGTTCAGGCGAAACATCACAGCTTTTTCGGCCGCTATTCTCCGTTGTTAGAATGAGTGTTCATTTCTGGCAATTATTTGAGGCAGTATTTTTAGAATAACACCCTACCTAATAGGCTAATACGTAACGTTAAAGATGAGGATAAAGTTAAAGTTGATTTTTAAGGGCAAAATTTTTTATTGTTGAGCACATAGCCTAAGGTATGCCCGACACAATTTATTTTTGATGACGATATATATTCTTAGGGCCGATTTGCGCTTCAGTAGGACACGCGGACAAAGCCCGTTTCGTCCGTTTTTCAATTAATACTTTTTAGGGCACGCGGACATTGGGACATGCAGCGATACGGATGTATGGAAATAGGGACAAAGACAAGATTCATACTTTTGAGCTGTACTTCTGTTTGTCCCTATGCTCTTGAATTTCGACAGACTTGAATTGAATTTGCCGGACATGCGGACAAAGTGAATCTGTGCCGTTTAGTACGGAATACGGATGAACGGACATACGACTGAAGGGCAAACGGGCATGCGGCTGAACGGACGAAAGTGTGAATTAAACAGTCATTCTGCCGTTCAGCTTGTCCGGACGTACGTTCATTCGTTTGTCCATTTGATTGTCCCATTACCCATACAGAAGTATAAATCGACCCTGAGCCTTAACCTTAGGTTTTCGAAAATACTCGTTCACTTTTGTCAGAACTAAGGATATGAACTAAGTAGGTGGTCTAGCTTACTCATGGGTAGGTGTGTCGAAAAACATAGCCCCAGGGCACAAAGAAATGTTTCATGATTAAATACGAGTTATTTTTGTCATTTTTCTTCTCAATAATCCGACTACTGATTTTGTTTCAGTGTAATCTTAACTCTCAAGCTATTCTATAATATGTTTCCAATTTTACTTCAATGTCATGTTTTCAATTTTTCACTTCCTACTAAACCTACTTATTTTGCCAAAAAATCATTACAGCATTAATTCAATCTTGTATTTTGCAAATACAAAAATGCTTATATTTCTTTTGCCATACCTAAATTATACTTAAACTGTGTTCTGTTCTTGATGCAGCCAAAATGTCGCGACCATGTGGAATGCATTAAGCAGTCTTAGCTCAATCTGACTAAAGAATAGTCTATCAATCTATTTCCGTACATGATTTCGTAGCTAGACTTATCGCGTGATCTCAGATTTTGAGCAACTGTCATTCTCAGAAGCTCATTTTGCAAGCAAGGGTACTGACGTTTTACGTGTGTCAGGCAGGCAGGAGTTAATTAAGTAAGGCCCACTTGAATATTTTTTGCTCTCAGCGTGAAATACTACATCTTTTACGCGAGTTCTCTGCGCAAATTCTTACGACATCTCAGGGCCCAGTTTGTTTTTGAGGCCCCATTAAAGTAAAATTTTTCAGAAATTTGAGGAAAAAACTATAGGGCTCGATTCCTGTCCTTTCAGCTGGCAGAATTACATAGGAATTAGTCACATGACTAATAGTGTATAAGATCGATGTAGCGATGATTGAGTATTTCGTAATTGTGCCGGCTGAACGGACATGCGGCTGTAATTGACCCTAAACGAAATAAGATCTTGACAATGGGATTACATACATAGTATTCTGTTGGTACACAAAAGATCTACGTATTTTTGGCAGGCTCCACCAACAATGTACACCGCCGAAAATTAGTTCATTTTGCTAAAGTCTGACCAAAAATTACTGAACTCTGAGAGAAAACAGGTAGCCTGATTTTTTCCTGTTGGGCCACAGCCCAACAGGTCTTTAATTTTGATTCTGGAATCCTAATGCAGTGTTAACGTTAAAGTGTTAATGTGCGGAGTGTGTTTTGCACGTCTTCTGTCAGTGATATGCATCTGTCACCCCTGAAATGCCTTGTAATGCAGTGACTTTGCAGTTCAGCTCTCGTGCTTGTTGATAAATGAAAGATGCAAAAGTATCACGAAAGTTATTCACTAGGATTCGATGAAGTCACCTTACGTTTACGAACCTAACACACTACCCACTCGACCGCGCAGATTCATGACGTTCTTACGCTGCACAGCAAGTAGTTTCTATTTGAAATCGACAATACAGTATTGATGTATCCAGAGTACATGTAACAGATGTACAGACATGATGAGTTACATGATGTACATGATGATGTGTACATGATGATGTGTACATGATGAACAAAGACATGATGTAACTACAGACCAAATCAAACGTGTATAATATCATTATTAGATAGTAAAACTTAAAATTCAGTTATAAAACTTACTGAATAATTACACATCTGAAATCTTTTCACTAAAATTTTGCAGCATGAATGACTGCCAAGGAAAAGACCCTTTTCATAAAAAATAATCAAGTACATAAGTGTTACTTTAGCTAGCCCAACAGGTTTACGATGGCCTCTGGTCAATGTACTTGGAAAGTATATGCTTGATGCTTACTGAATACTTTTGCCGAAAACTTTGCTTGTTGACTACTCGCTGTACTCTGGATGTTTGCAGTTCTTTTCGTAATAAAATCGCGTGTTTCTTGTCTCAGGATCCTGCAATTTTTACGCCGCCCCCTCAGGGGCCGCGTATATACTATATTCAGATTTTCTAAATCCTATGTAATTTCTGGTAGGTCGATTTTCCTACGTTAAATTAGGGTGTTGGTAAAATCCAGCCCCAGCCCCAGCCCCAGCCCCAAGTGGGTAAAACCCAGCCCCAGCCCCAAACGTCACAGTGGGTAAAATCCAGCCCCATGTTGGGTAAAATCCAGCCCCAGCCCCAACTGGGTAAAATCCAGCCCCAGCCCCAACTGGGTAAAATCCAGCCCCATGTTGGGTAAAATCCAGCCCCAGCCCCAACTGGGTAAAATCCAGCCCCAGCCCCAACTGGGTAAAATAGAGCCCCAGCCCCAACTGGGTAAAATCCAGCCCCAGCCCCAACTGGGTAAAATCCAGCCCCAGCCCACGCACAGCCCCAGCCCCGACCTCCAGTTGGCGAAACCCAGCAATGCAATCAAATAGGCAAACCTTCGATACAACTTCAACTGTGACAACAAGGCCGAATCACCGTTAGGCCGAAAACGTTTTTGAAGCACAATTAGTCACTGGTATGGAACTATTACATTTTCTGAAATCGTACTCAATTTTAACGCAGTGCACTTTTTCGCACTAATTTAAATTTTCTAACACCATACTTCAATCTCAGTTCTGCACATTTTCAACCAACTTTTAGGCTCTGTTCCGTCGAATTTTCTTTGTACAATTTCTCACAGCTTGTCCTTCATCTTTTTATAACATTTTGTGTAATCGTTGATCAGTTTTCTGGCGAATTTTGGATGAATTTCAGTAAGCTTCATGTATTGTCCTTGCAGTTCAATTCCTGCTTTGTTGTGATCGAATACATGTATCAAATGCTAAGTTTTCGTATAATTTTGAATTCTTCTGTAACTTTCAACAACACCAATAGATTCTACCTGAGAAGAATAATGCCATGTATATAATATGTATGCTTCTAAAATGTTTTCGGCCTACTGCAGTCATAGCAGTGACACAACCAGTTGAAGCCCTGTACCATAGGTTTGCCTATTTGACTGCGGTGCTGAGTTTCGCCAACCGGCCGGCTGCGGCTGGGGCTGTGCGTGGGCTGGGGCTGGGGTCAGGGGGCTGGAAATTTTCTAATTGGGGCTGGGGCTGGATTTTACCCATTTGGGGCTGGGGCTGTATTTTACCCAGTTGGGGCTGGGGCTGGATTTTACCCATTTGGGGCTGGGGCTGGATTTTACCCAGTTGGGGCTGGGGCTGGGGCTGGATTTTACCAAGTGCTGGGGCTGGGTTTTACCCACTTGGGGCTGGGGCTGGGGCTGGATTTTACCCAGACCCTTAAATTACACTGGATAGGTTAGGTAAGTCGCTCTCACTGTAAGACAGAAAGCAGGACTCCGTGAAATCGAAACAGCGAGCCCGGGGTGATTCGAACCACCAACCCTCTGATTCGAAATCAGATGCTCAGTAGATATAAGACGATCTACCATCTGAGCCAACCGGGCTTGTCAAGAATTGACTTTAAAAGTGTTGGTATTGCAGCAGGTGAAAATGTATTACGTAAAGCCTACGTACTTATTTTCATTATTATTATTACTCTATAATAATATTAATTGATAATTCACGTTTTTGAATGCACATTGCAATGAACTATCGTTTTACCTATGTACATTTTACATGCTAATAATTCGGTACACTAATAACTGATATCGGTAACTAATAACTAATTCGGTAACTGATATCAGATCATGTGCTTAATTTTAAATTCTGAACTTCGCGGCTCGTTAGTCTAGTGGATTTAATCTCGCTCAGGGTGCGATAGGTGCCGGGTTCAATACCCGGACGAGCACACTTTTTATGTTTTTGTGAAATCGAACTCTTACCTTTGCTTGGAGTTATTATATTAAAATTTAATTGTAGAATAAAGTGAATAAAGCAGTTTTACTCACAAGTCGCAACCTATCAGTCAATCTGAATAGCGAAGGTAAAATTAAACCTTCTTTTTTTGAAAAATTACGGCAGGCGTTTCATTTTTTCTGTGAAGTATTAAAAATAAAATGGCGCCATAAAATGATAATAGTTTCTCACTCAGTACTCAGTCAGTAAACGAGTTTGCTGGTTTTGATAAGTAGTTACAGTTCATCAGTAATCAGTAAGGCTTTGGAGCAATTCAGCAGTACATGTGTACAATAAGAGGGACTTAAAAATCAGTTAATCCACAAATAATGGCCGCGTTTAATATTTCCTTTGGAATATTGACACTCAGGACTCCCAATGTAACCACTTCTTACTCAGCAGAAGAGCTTGTTTGGTCAGACTTTAGATGACAACGTTTTGTTTCAAGGATCAGTAAACAGAATTTGTTCGTACCATTTTCTTTGAACCCCTACAGCGCGATTACTACCCTAAGCTATGTCGTTACTCATTTCCGGTTTATAACTTTCGTAGCGCAAACTTTTGCCTCGAGCAAAAAATCAAAAGTGTTTATATTGGAAGCCGATAGCTATTTTGAAGGCCCCCAGCATTAATATAAAATGTTGGTTGCAGGATTTAGCCAATTAAGGGACAGCGGCTTACCCCATGGGAACATCAATCGCCAATTTGTATGCAGGGGCGAGGTAAAATTAAATTTCCCTCAGGTTAAAGCGATGTAACGTCGCATTTTAATCAAGTTTGGTTTTCGGTTATTTTCGGACTTTTTTTGGATGAATTTTATCAGCAGTACATAATAGGATATATATTGAGAGTACATAATAGGAGTGACATACTCTTCCATCATCACATGATGTTTGATAATTTTTGGCGGTATTTTTTGCCATTTTTTTTGCAAAAAATTACGTTAAAACCGCACTGTTCCAAAAATGTTAGCCAGGCACGGGAGCCGCAAATCAATATTTGAAGTTGTTAGAATTCTTGTAATTCGAAGTCTCGTGTTTGTTCACTAGCGAGCATTATATAGAAAGTTTGCTGCAGTACTGTAGTTTACACAGTAACACTGCTACAGTAACAAATGTTAAACTTTCATATTATTCTGCCGAGTATAAGTATGGGTTATGGCACTACTCTAGTTGCATCACAAAGTGCAATACGCTCAATCGAATTATACTTATGCGTATTAGGTAGTCACTCGGCCTTTTGTAGCTAATATTCGTTCGATACGACGAGTAGCGTCAGTCTAATCCTGTCTGTCGGATGAGTAGGTTGCGTCTAGTATTATTCCTGTCCCTACTGTTTATTTATGTGCCATTTATATTTATTTGCCTTTTGATTCTATCGATAAAACTATATTCCGTAGCACATAGGTATGTAGCTTACCATCGCACTCAACGCGACTGATCACCTCTTTGCTGCAAACCTGAACAATCTGTAAGCCTAAATTCACTATTCAAGCTTACTTTCTTACAAAAGAGGTCAAGCTAAAAAGTTTTTGACTAACTCTTTGAAGCCGTATAATTCAGCTAAACTCAGCTGAAACTATTAATTTTGCTATGATAGATCACCCGCAAAAACCCCCACAGTCTGGTAGAGATAAAAGTTTAACGAATTCAGTTTTTTACCTGGCTGATGGACTATAATTGGATAGTCTGAGTCTTTACATCATTCTTGTATTGCATTTGTTAAGACTGACTGAGCCTAAGATTGCATTTTGCATTAAGCCAAAGTACAATATTTCAGTTTCGCGCCTTTTCTGAATGTTGGTTTTGTAGTAATAATATTTTTGCTTTCCGCACCTAGCAAAAACGTGTTTCGAGCCTCCACATTAAACGGACGTTAATTTAGCTAGCTGCTTTCTATCCGGTACCGGACTTTCCAAAATGATTTTTTAAAATATGGAAAAAAATAGCTGTTTAAAAATATGAAGCCCCCGGTGAGGATTGAACTCACGACCCCTGGTTTACAAGACCAGTGCTCTGCCACTGAGCTACGGAGGCTAACGAAAAATTCTGCGTGAAACCGACAGTGAAACATCAAATCAGGTTTTTGATTTACATGTTTTTCTCTTTCAGTTTAGGTTTGTCACAGTATGCATTAAATATGTCACTTAATCAAAAGCATTAGTTTTAAAAGCCATTTTTGGAATACCAAAAAAAAATTTTTCAAAACAAATCGGCAGGGTTTCAGATAATTACTTATTGAGTCATCGAAAATACTGCGATCAAACCAGTTGGTGAACCACAGGAGCTTGTAAATGAGCTTCTAATGTCGTAACCAGAGGCTGTAACTGGCCAAAAACAAAATCAGTGGATTTCACAAAGGTGGTTTTGCTCAACCATGGTTTTACGTACGTTTGGCATGATTTGCACAAAATTTCATTGGAAAATATTGTTTGATTCGTTACAAATTTAATAGATTTTTAAGCCTTGGTCTTAGTTTTTTAGTTGAAATTTCAAACCTGCAGCACAGCACGTCTATGTTGTGTTAACATTTCAGCGGAGCTATAACCACGGTTTAAGAAAATCTACAAAATTTGTAACGAATCAGGCAGTAATTCGTATTGAAATTATATGCAAATCATTCGAAAACGTACATGCGTATAGAACCCTGGTTTAGCAAATCCACTTTTGTAACATGTACCTCTGCAAGTATCTCGCTTAGATTGCAGCTGCCAGGTCTTTTGTACTTATTTGACCGAGGTTGACTTGTAGTCATTGCGAAAGTTTTCATTATTTCCAGTTAATACTTGTCCGCAAGGTGTCAAGTTTGTCCGTTAGCACAAACATGACTAAGTGACGTGGAAAATACACATTTATTATGACGAATTTTTGAACTGTGAGTGCTGCAATAGGGCAGACAGAGACCTCTGACAAATCCAAAAAAACTGCACCCGATTTTTTGATAATGTACGTTACAAATTCATAACAGCTTGCATAGATTCCCAGTATATATATATATATATATATATATATATATATATATATATATATATATATAAATATATATATATATATATATACATTTATTTATTTATTTATTTATTTTATTTATTTATTTATTTATTTAATTATTTATTTATTGCCACGAAAACAAAAAACAAATTAAACTTTAATTTTGCGTAGAATTTATAGTTTCTGCTTCACTCATTATAAACTGTCGCGTATACCGTATGTCGCAAAAAGTATTGGTGTGTGAACTTAATTTTTAATGGTTGCAGTTTTAAGCAGTTTTTTAGCTTAATGAGCGACACCTGTGTAATTGTGGTGCTACCTACTGTTGGAGATTAATCTAGTTTTTTTTCACCTTCTAAAACATGCGTTCTGAAAATTTGAAAAGAGTTTATTCTGTTTACTTGTGTGCAAAGTTTTTTATTAGGTCGTTATTATGTTTATTATGTTTACAAGTGTGGATCGTCGCGTTTAGAAATTTTATTTCGAATAAAATAAAACTTAGGTTTTATGAGTTTTGTACTACAGGGTATTGTTAATACAATTAAAATTGATTAGTGTGTTTTAATTTTATTTTCTGGTCTTTTTAGGTTCTTAATCTTTTCAAGTCTGTTAGAAATGACGCTTGACCAAACGACAAAATGCAGACGATTCCCATTTGGAAGGCTTGAGTCAATTTTACTCCGAAAATATCTAATTTTATGCGGTTCATTTCTGAAAATTACGGAAAAAACCTCAAGCCACAAGACCATATTTAATCCCATTAAAAGTCTGTGGGCCAAAATTGCCAACTTTTATGTTATCAAAAAAGTTTTGCGCCCAGCTTTTCAAACTTTTCCGATTTAGGCTATATAACGTAATGAAAGAACGCAGTCACTCAATTTCACTGTAGGCGAAACAATGGAAAGTTACATTAACAAAATTAGTTTCGCATATTTTCTTCTTGTTATACGCGTTAAGATAATTTCTGCAGCTGAGGCCCTACAAATTTTTTTACTCTACGGAGCTGTTTTTTCTAAATTGTTTTCTATTTAATAAAAAATGCTTGGTACTGACTTGCGTAAGTAAACTTTGGGGCGGTATGTTGTTTAATTTTTATGTTCTACTTTTAGATTTTGTTTTATTGTTAATTCTTTCGTATTTTTAGCTTTCCTTGTGCTAGTTTTGTAACGTTGCCAATAATGCTGTGTTTCTTATTTTTTAGCATTTTGCTTACGCTAAGTCCGAATTTTTAGTGGTCTTCTAATTCACGACGCTATAATGTTAAGTGATTTAAGCACATCAATTGTAGTACCGTTTTTGTCGGGATTAAATGTTGTGACAAGCTGCTAACAACAAAATAAATTAAAGAATAGATAATAAAAAAATTTGGAACATGCCTGAATGTAAGTAAAGTGTATACGTACCTATGTACGACACTGCATAAAAGTTGTACTTAATTTGCATATTATCTTGCACTTCTTGATGAGTCACACAGTACAACGTTTATGCGCGCTTAGCTCATTTGCATATTACTCTGATTTGCATATTCTTTTGCGCTATATAAACGCATACTGTGCATGGATAATCGGTCTGTTTCTTGCATTAAAGCTTGCTCTACCTTGACTTTGCCCTCCTCACCCCACTGTCTTCTATTTAACCCTTGTTTATTGCTTCCGCGTCCTCCTGGCCAATACGCTACACTAAACTTCTGTTTCAGCTGACCTTCGACTTTCAAGACTTCCTTATGGTTGACAACTATTTTGTTTTGAGTTTTTGGAGGTAAAACAGCAGTTTGTTACATTATTACCGATTTGCCGGGGAAGTTATGTTTTAACTACCCATGTAGATTAAGGTCTAAATAACGAGTAACCCTTTTAATTTTTCAAAAGCTGTGCTGTTTTATGACTCATTTTCAATACTAGAGTCTGAGGCCTGCGGCTTATATACATGCTATACCCAGTATATATTTTGTCTTCAAGCTTTTGTTTAAAATTTCCTGTCATCTACACCTGCCAGATATGACTCTTGCGGGACGAATAAATTAAAAGACCAACGGCCGTTTGCACCAACCTTATTGTCGAGCTATTCCTATTCTCTAACTATTCTCGGGTGTTGTTCACATCTTGCAATATTTGAGAATTATATTCAATGCATGGTAATTACTAACTAGTTAATAGGCACCCATTATCGAGGAAACAGTGAAACCAAATCTAATGAATAAGTCTTTAGGGTTAAATACCATCAGCTATTCTGGAGTTATTCTATTCTCGAGATATTCTTTTTTGGTGCAAGCCAGTGTAAGTAGAACCTGGTTTCTTCTGGTGTCAACTTAGGGTGTGGCTGACGTTATTTTAGAGAAAAATATGGGTAAATTCATGCTTACAGCCGCATGTCCGTTCAGCCGGCCAAATTAGCCCCGATTTGATGTACACTTTTAGCGGTAATTATTTCGTAATTTCACCGGTTGAACGGGCATTGGCTGTCAGTATCAGAGATGAAACCGAGTCGCTTTCTTCTGACCCGAACTGACCCGGTGACCCGATTTCATCTCCGGTAAGTATAAATTGACCCTTAGACAGTTCATTCCAATACTTGATACTTAAGTAGTTTGCACTTTATCTGATGTCATAGTCGCCAAGTAGCCATGAATACCAATAGCAAAATCTATACCATTTGTTTATTATCCATTGTATTTTTTCTGATTTGTATGTGTTTTTAGCTACGGCATTGGCTTATATCGAGTCAACTCGGCAAAAAACTTGACGCACAAGTTGCGCATGGTGTTTTCAGATGTGATTTTATGCTTCTATGGTTTATGTAGTAATATCAAGAGTACATAAATGTCTCTGTTCTATAGAGTGAGACAATATTATGTGCTCCTGGTTATAGTTTCGTCAAAATTAATTAATATATTTATTACTTGTTTCATATACAAAACTGGACCCATAGGCCTTGGCTGGTACTCCAGTTTACATAATGTACCAAAGGTAGGTTTCTATTGCTAAGCATTCTACCTGCAGAAGCCCCTCGTGGTTTGATTATATTTGTAAAGTCATGTAGCAAACTTGCCCTTTCTGAGCTAAAAACTCTCTAGGGTGCCATTAGTGCTTCATTGCTAGCTAATAATTAGCCGTTCAATTAGACAGAATTTGAAAAGTTTCGTTTGACGTTGTTGCAGCTTAACTAGCTAAATTAGGCCATTTAAAGCACTGCAAATTATTTAGTATATTCAGGAGTATAATAATGCAAAAAGTGCAGAAAGCAATTTCTCTGTACATTCCTCACATATTCGTTATTCTTGGACACGGTACTAAAGTCTGACAAAAAAGTTTGCGCCACTTTCTGATTTTAGTGGCATGACTTGCGACTACTTGTTGTACTCTTCATTGTCCAAATTTATTCTTTCGTAACGAAATCACATGTTTCGTTTTCTGAAGTGGTGCAACTATTTTTTGTCAGACATTAATAAGGGTTTTATTCTCAACTGAGCAGTATGTCCGTTCAGCCGGAGAAATGACGAAATAATCACCGATAATATACCAGATCAGTTTGTGGCGCGATTATTTCATAGTTTTGTCTGCTGAATGGACATACGGTTGTAAGTATGAATCGACCCTAAACAGGTTATCTAGATTACAGCTGACAAGCTCATAGTGATATGAGGGGGGGTCACCCTGAAATCAAGTCGTAAAAGGGCTATTTTGGCCGGAAATGAAGTTATTTATTTAGTTTCATACATAATATCCCAACTTGTGGGACTTCATATGCAGTTGTTGCATAACAAAATAGGTAATTATTTAAAAAACAGTAAGCGTTAAGTGGACATAACGGCAGCCGTTACAGACAAGATCCGCAATTTAGCAACAATCAGCAAAAATACTGAGAATAAACAACTAAAAAATACACATGCGTGCTATAGATGTTTTGAAAAAGAAAAGTTATTCCTAATTTGACTTCCTGGTATCGCTTAGTTGCGTATTAAAAGCGGCTGTTAGAAATTGTGCTAGATCTCTAATATGTAGTCTTGCTTTAAAGTGATTGAAGAAAACTTGAACTTGTGCTGATTCTGAAATAAATGACTAGCAACTTTTAAAAATATTCATTTCATGTAACTTTGTCACAAGCACAAGCACAACCAGTCGAATTGAAGCTCGCCAGTAAACGTCTGTGCCACTCAATTTGGCGGTTGTAAGATGATTTGAGTTTAGTTGTCGTCATATTTGGGTAGTTTTAAGATCCGAAAATCTGAGACTTAAGCAATTTTTCATATTCTTTTTGTGCTGTATGAAACTCATAAAATCTGTTTTAATTTCAACTCAGACTAAAGTTGACCATATAAATTTCATCAAGATATTCAGAAAGAACATTTTATGTAGGCGGAATACATTGTACAACCAAAGTTAAACAGAACTCACTACAAAATCTTTCATCTTTAGATGTGCTCTAATTGGCTGTACTTGTGCATGAGGACATTTACCTTGTGATATCAAGAAAGCAAGGGTGGATTCTTACTGAAAAAAAGGCAACATCAACATCAAAATGACCTTGGAAGGATTCGAAGACCCATTTTTGAATCTGCAGACCTGCGTCCTACCGTTGAGCTACTGAGCCGATGATGAGCTGTCGTAAATCTCTTTAAGTACTCTAACGGCCCTATCTTAGTTTACAATTATTCTTGTGTAATTTTTGCAGTGTGAACCCATTTTGCTTGTGCTTGTGCTTGTGCTTGTGCTTCTGTGAATTCGGCCTTGATAATAACATCTCATTCAAATTTATTTTCAAATATTACCTCCAGTAATAGTCACGCAAACAGCGTTAAAGTACTGTTTTTGGCCAAGTAAATATTCATGAAATCTCAATTAACAAGGAAGTATTCTTGCCTCTCCGGCCCATAAATTTTTAACTTCTATTGGTTTTTTGTTTTGTTCATGAATTTATTAATTTATGAAGCCTATGAGAGAAACTCTACAGGGGTTGGTTTTACTGATTCCTGTTCATTTTCCTAGAGTGTTCGTCATTAATCTTGATCAGAAATTATTTTTTCTGAAACTTCACTTGACTTTTTCTGTCGTCTTCTCTTGTCCATAATTTTCCAAATAATTTGGTTAAATTACAAGAATATTATACCCAAATCAGAATCTATTTTAGCCATTTGCGAACACAAAGTCTCAGGTTGTTGTGCCTCTCCGGCCCATAATAAAACCTCTTTTATACAATGTGGACATTGTGGTGCAGTAGCTCAACGGTAGAGCGCTGGTCTGCAGACCAGATATGCGTGGTTCGAACCCCCTGGGTCATTTTGATGATGATGCTGTCTTTCTTTCCGTAAGACTCCCCAATTTATTGACACCAAAATGGGACAAAAAACATAATGCACTAATATATACTTATGTAGGGTGCTAAGTGGGACTATGACTAAAACGTTCGCACTTTTTGGTATTTTTCTGTTTCACCTAACTTCAGTTGAAACCCATTTATTTGAGTAAATATTACGCAGAGCTGTGCACACATCCGTGCTTTCGTTAAGAGTATTGAGAACAAAAACATGTGGCGTAATTATCTAATTTGCAATTTATGGCTTTACCAAAATTTTAAAACGATCCATTCAATCATGATTCAGGCTAAAGGCCTATTCACACGAGGGCGCATTTTGCTCCATGGCGTACGCCATGGCGTGCGGCATGGCGCATGAGCGGGCGCATGAGCGGGCGCATGAGCGGGCGCACACGCACACTTGCCTAGTGCATTGTGTGAAATAATGCAGCAGGCAGTGTGAAAATAGAATGCGCCCGCTCATGCGCCCTCGTGTGAATAGGCCTTAAGTCGCAAAATGGCTTCTCAAATCTTCAGTAGAAAATTTTTGAGACATGTCAAGGAGACATTTCTTTATTTATCAGTGTTGGCGTTGGCGTTCGTCATAGAATGCTTCTTAACTGCTTATACTCAGGCATATTACTGTGAGGTCAAGTGTTAGGTACGTAGCAACGGTCACAGTTACAGAAGTAGGTATTTCCTTCAGTCGCAGATATTGCGAAACAAGTTCAATATGCGGCAAAATCTTCAGTAAGATGTGTAGTGTATTTCCAGCAACGCCTAATATTTTATGTAAACTTGAGATCAAATGGAAGTTGTTCTAGCATTTCTAGCTGTTTGAATCGTAAGTACAATAATTATGTTGTCAGGTTTGAGTGTCAATATTCTACAGGAAATATTAAACGTGGCCTTTATGTTCTGGCAAAAGATTTTCAATAGTATACAACCAATTTGCTCAGAGTTCAGAATCAAAATTAAAGACCTGTTGTGGTGTGGCACATATGAGTTCGTGGCATACGCGTGTTCCGCCAATAGAAGACTTGTGCGAGACTAAACAGTAAACTGAAACGGTTTCTCTCATGAGTGTCATGTTTTCCATGGAGACTCAGTCCCACCCTCCTCCAACCTCGCTGTGTGAATATAACACTAATTAAGGTTATATGATATCTGCTTTCTCGCGTGAGACCACTACTACTCACTAATCTATAGACCTGAGAGACATTTGTGGAAGGTTTTTGCCTTGCTTCCATAAAGTTTGCGACATTTTGACTGCAGATGTGATTTTACGGAATTTACACGTCATCTCTGGCGAGTGTTCAATTTTACCACTTTAGAGATCCGCACTGTATTTTGTGTGGCGCACTCACGCTTTAATCATTTTTGAGCCGTTAAGGGATAATATTTTGAGAACGGTCTTAAACAAGCTTAATTTAAAAAAGAATAAAGTTTAATTAAAAAGTTGAGAACGTTTGTCTAAATAAACTGAACAGGGTAAAGCTAAAATCTACATACAGTCTTGTACGCAAGAAAACAGTCCATATGTATGTTGCTGTTATAAATTTTACAGTTTTTTCTTCTTACGTTGTATTCAATAATTTTTGAGCGAATTAGGAGTCTCCTCGAAACTATTTTTGTCTCTTAATATAAATTTCGTCTTACAATTTTCACGACAGATCGTAAATTTCCAACACTTCAGAATGCTTTTACCTTATTAAAGTCAGCATAGCTGTCTATTTATATTCAGTCTGACTGCAATGTAGCTATAAGCCTATAACATTAATCTTTTTGTAAAAAATAACAATGAAAAAATAATTTTTATAGATTTGTGATGTTTCGCAAAACTATGAAAATTAATTTTTAACGAGTTTCACGTTCAGCATAGATTCATACAATTGATACTTTTATCAATATCGATATCGATATTGTTAGATACTTTTTATACATCAATACATATATATGTTTATTAGCAAACTACATGTATTCACTTATTACATGAGCGAGATTTGTCCCAGTGCGTATTACTGCAGTCGTATTCAAGCACGTGTTGTATTGTACTTAAAAAGTTGCTCGTTACCCTGTGGCGGTTTGCTTACCTGTTGCTGCGTGGCCCATTAATGTTAATGTTAATACTTATGCTAATATGTTAAACATTTTTTGACTTGCTATATGATTTCATACGTGAATATACGGCTGAATCTGAAACTGAAACATAAATAAATATACGTGAATATACGGTTCTTAGGCTCGATTCATACTTACAGCCGTATGTCCGTTCTGCCGACAAAACGACAAAATAATGACGTCACATGCGCTGGCTGATCCTACTGCACTAGGCTGCTAGTGAGGGCATTCTGCAGGCTGAACGGACATGCGGCTGTAAGTATGAATCGAGCGTTAAAAGTATCAAGCAAGTTTGGTATTTAAAATACCGCATTGATTAGTATCCATAATATTATGGATTGTTGACCGTTTCTTAACTTTACTAGTACTCTACTTTTAATTTACAGATATGTAGATTCAGTTGCTACTTTACTTGACACCATCGTCAAATTAAAATAGACAACAAGCCCAATCTGCGGCAAAACCTTCAGTAAGCATCAAGCAAAAAGTTTTAAGTAAACTGACCAGTAGTCAGCTAAAGCCTGTTGTGCAGCGATATTTACCTACCTGTCAAAGGGTGGATTGCACTACATCGGAATAATTGACGATTAGCTAAATCGATTCAGCTTAGGCTTAAATTTCTTAAATCAGTTCAATCCACTACACCAATGAAGATTAGTGCAGTTGGTGCTTAAGAGTTAGTTGAATTAAGTAGATTGAAGTGAATTGTGGAGAAACTGAGGTGTAGCTCCAATTCAGCCGAGATATAAACTAAGTCTATTCAACTGAAAATTAGCTCCAACTCAGACTTAAGTTAATCCGATTTGGTGTAATCCACCAAAAATTAAGAATACAATCCATAGCCAGAGCATCCGAAACAGGAACTTCATCATTTATGATTTATATAGTGGCTTGTCTGCTAATTTACATATTAGTTGCCTAATACTCCCATAATAATTACATTATGCTAACCAAAGTTTGTCATCACAGTTTTGTTTGGCAATCATAGTAGATACGAAGGAAATATATACTGGCCTAGGTAGTATACGAAATCAGTAAAGAAATCAGGAAGTCAATAAAGACTTCGAGATAACAGTCACAGCAATGTGACGCACGCGCAAGGCGCAATACCTAAACTACATGAGCTAAACGCACGCACTGGAAAAGTTATCGCTGATTTCTATGTAACTTTTATGCTAGACAACGCTGTGACGCACGCGCAGGTAATCCAAAGTGCACAGCAAACAAACGCACACATCGTACTATCCGCCAGAATCAAAATTAAAGACCTGTAGCCCGTTTCAATAAACTCACAGGCCCACAAATTTGTGGGCCTGTGAGCCTGTGTCTGTGGATTCTGTTTCAATATCTCACAGGCACAGGTCACAGCTCACAGGCCACAGGCCACAGGCACAGCGAAAATCATATAACGCGCATATAACTGCAGGCTGTTTTTCAGCAGCGTACCTATGTGCGTTTGCTGGCAAGCCGAGCATTCAGCATACAGTCACATTGTATGCGTCACCTGTGGAATAGTGACCTGTGCCTGTGGCCTGTGACAGGCAGCATTTCATGTTTATTGAAACGGGATTCACAGGCACCTGTGGCCACAGGTCACAGGCCCACAAATTTGTGTCTGTGGGCCTGTGAGTTTATTGAAACGGGCTACTGTTGTGCTGTAGCACAACAGGAAAAAGTGTTCAGCTTCGGACCTGCATTTCAAACGTTCTTTTCGAATGAAAGAAAGCATCATAATGAAAGTTTTTTGTGTAAGTATCTGAACGCAGCACAAAAGTTGGTAAACTGTTTGCTAAAAAGTTCATTCCTACAGAATAGAGAAACTTTGTCCTGAAAAAATTTGGTCGATGATTCAATCTATATTTTTTCACTTTGAGTTTCAATATTTCTTCAAAATACTTGATTCACAGACCTATTAGCAGCAAAAACAATTTTACATCCGATAATTATCATCTTACTACTAAACTCAATTAGTCAGTAATTAGTTAATTACAGACGGAAAATTAATAAGTAATGGGTGTAATGTGCATGACTCGAATTAATTAATACGGAAATAATTTTATTCTATTCTGCGAATGAAAATTTGTTATTTTTTTCTAAAATTCGTTCATACAAGAATAGTCTCAGTACTAGGCTAGACACAGCCTTGACGATACTTAGTTAGTAAATTACTAATTGCTGCAAATGCATGAAGTTTTTGAACTGATAACATATCACCATTACTTAATTAGTTTGAGTAGTTGTAATTTATCAGTCACTTAGTACACATGTGACATACAGAACAGGGTATTTTTACGCGGCCCCCTCAGGGGCCGCGTATATACTATATTCAGATTCTCCATTTCCTATGTAATTTTGGGTAGGTCAAATTCTCTACGTTAAATTACACTAGAATGGCAGGTAGGTCGAATCTTGCAAGCGAAGAATTGCAAGTCGAAAGACTGTAAGGGAAGAATGATATAATGCAAAACAGTCAGCACCGGAGTGGATTCGAACCACCAACCCTCTGATTGGAACTCAGATGCTCAGTAGATGCGTAGCGCACCTGAGCCACCCGGGCTTACAGATAATTCCTTCAATATTGTTGTGATTATCACAACGGGTCATGGTGATAGAATTGACTCATTAAACTTTCGCTCTGTTTTTCATGATTACAAATTTCGATGCAGGACATGCAGGTATACCGTACCGTACACATTCATAGTTTCATACACAGCCGACTGCTTGCAGCGATGCGCTGATCATGCAAATGAGACAACGTTTTGCATTGTCACACAATGTGACTTGGTGGTCCAGTGGTCTAATGCGCGTTTCGGGTGCGAGAGATCCCAGGCTCGAATCCTGAACAGGTCCTTTTTTTAATTTTTTGATCGATTGAACTTTTGCCTACGACAAAGTTATGTATCTTTAATCATTCGTTTAACTGTGTTGACTAAAATTATAGCTCATTTGGAGTTAAAGTGGTACTAGCACTGATAACTAATCAAATACTAACTTTTTTGTAAAATAAGACACTACATACACCTGCGAGTGTTTATCGTAATGTGTGTTGCATAAAAACCTAGACTGAATCGAGTACTGAAATTACGCTTACTCATAACTCATCATCAGCACTTCCCGGCATCATCGTGCAGTGGTTTATAGCCCTCTGGACTTCTATCCAGTGATCCTAGTTTAAGTCTTGGTGATGCTTTTTTTTAAAAAATTTTAATTGCAAATTTTTTGAGTGTTTTCGGCTCTAAAAAGTGGTCATAGTTTACCATAAACGCTTTGAAGCAACTCAGCAGTAAAAGTGTACGAAGATATGGATTTACAAATCATTTTATCCGCAAATGCTGGCCGCGTTTAATATTTCCTCTGGAATATTGACACTCAGGCCTCGCAATTTAACCAGTTCTTACTCAGCAGAAGAACTTGTTTCAGTTACTCATTTGTAATTTTTACGCGGCCGCGTATATACTATATTGCAGCAGCTCGGTTTAACACGTATCTCCTGCTGCTGTGTTTATTTGCACTTGAAATGTTGGTAGGTCCTAAAAATACATGTAATGTGTGTGCGTGTCTGTTCTTCGTGTGTGCTAATTGGAATGGTTATTACGCTCATATTTTGTTATATATACGCCCGACAGTACACACATCAGCACTCAGATCTGGCAGACGCATTTTATCACAGCAAACAGGTCATCACACATCGCGCATGTGTGCCGGCAAATTTTGCATACAGTGACAGCAATATGACGAAACCTGTCACAACAATGTGTTATCGATTGTTTATCAGCATGTCAGTACCTGAAAAATCTGAAGTTTAGAAAATATTGGCTGACCGTGCGGTGTCACCTTTCAAGACTGCTTGGACTTCGCTGCAACGATCGTCGCAGCGGATATTGGCTTGGCACAAAACATGTGGTTCAAAATTTTTTTGTAGAATGGACTTGAATTTATAAACGGTTTTTACACAGTTGTTAGTTTTTAAAGTTAACTTGAAAGCAAGATATATACAACCACGAAAACATGTAGCAGTTTGAAATGTTATGTAAAAGTGTTGCTTTAACAATTTTTCTGCCGCGTTTTATATTCGAAGAATATCCTCGGGAGTCGGGACTCTAAGCATGTCGCGACAAAATCTAGGTCTCGAAAAATAATTTAACCTTACTCGCAAAACGTGCTTGTTCCTGTTGGGCCACAGCCCAACAGGTCTTTTGATTCTGGCATCTTAACGTTGTGTTAGCGTTAAAGTGTTTATGTGCAGAGAGTGTTTTACACTTCTTCTGCCGTAACTTTGCATCTGTCACACTAAACTGCCTTGTGTTTTCACTGTGTTGTTGAGATCGGGGCTGTTGTTGAGAACGTAATTCGAAAGCAGAAGACTGCCAAAAGTTGATCCACTCAGAATCGAACCTATGACCTCATGGTTAAGAACCTATCAAACTAACCACTCGACGACGCAGATCAGTAGAGTCCTGAGACTTCACTAAAAGTAAATATATGTATAGGATATAACTTATCCAAAGCAAATTAATAATGATAAATAATCAAGATTCAAAAACAGTTATATAACACGGCACATAAGCCCTTATTTACAAAATCGTAAAGTTTAGAACAAATTCGCTCTTGAAAAATTTTGTACAAATTGGCCCAGGTCCACAGCGTTGAAATACTGCTACCTAAACTATTTAATGACAACTAAACGAACTTTTTCTGTAGGCTCCGTGGCGCAGACTACTAGCGCATTGGTTGCTTAACCAAACGTCGCTTAATCGAGCCCAGCCGGAGACAATATTTTTTAAAAATTTTTCGCTCAAGTCGATTAGCTGTTAATTGTTTGTCAGCAATAACTGAGTTTGCGTCTTACCCTGTATCCATTGTGCACTTTGTACAAACTTTGCTAAAATGGTTGCAAATGAAGACGTTTTGTATGGGAGATAATTGAAGTAAGTTAATGCTGTAGCTGGCCCAACAGGTTTACTATGGCCTCTGGCCAATGTACTTAAAAATAAATGCTTGATGCTTACTGAATGCTTTTGTCGCAGATTGGGCTTGTTTAAACTAAAGTTTATCGTGATAATAATACCGGTAGTGTAGAGGAATACTCATGTTTAGGAGTTACTAGTCGTAGCCAGGTATAACCTCAACACAAGAAAAAAGAAGTGAGTGAATCTGTGCACCAAGCAGTGCTCATACTTTAGAGTTTAAAATTTCAGTTTTTTGCTAATTTTGACCTATGTAATTCTCAGCAATCGTTTATCTTATATATTTTGTTTGATTTTTGACTGATAAATTCTAACTATTTATCTTAATTGTTCAAAACAAAATGAGAAAGTCAAAAATTTTTTCAAAAATCAAAATATTTGTCTAGCCTATTGTGGATTTTTTAAAATAACATTATTCGTATGCTTTCTTTCAAGTTCTTCTGAACTGCTTAAATTAGTTTAATTACGTAATTCGTTCAGTTTAAATTAAAAAATAAAAAAATTAATAGATGTTTTTTTATTTTCTTTATACAGGAATGTTCTTTCATTACTTCGGGACTTAATTAAGATGTTTTTAATTACTCACTACATGTCCCAAGTCAAAAGGGCTAGTCAGTAAACTATGTATGAGTCCTATCACAATTGGACCCAATTTTTTTGCCGTATCTAACTAACAGTTGTTATAGTTCTTAGGGCCTATTCATTTACCGGATTAAACGGACTGGACTAGACCTTTAGTCCAAGGTTTAGGAATGGAAAATAGCGTTAAATGGACTAAACGAGTTAAAATAAGTCAACGGCCTAATTTTAGTCTGAACCCATTCCAAAACTACCACTGGACTACACGGATTTAACATGCACGCTTAACATTAGCGTCCATAGTTAAGTCCGTTTAATCTGGAGGTCTTGAAATGACATTTTTAAGCTTAATTTTTAAGCCGGTTAGTCCAATTAAAATTAACCCTTTATTCCGGTAAAGGAATAGGCCCTTAGAAAGTTTACTTACGAAAGTGCTAACGATCATGTAGTAATTTTGCTTTGCCTTACAAACTTTTTTAATTGGTGACAAACCTGGTTTTATGTCGCAATTAGAGTCCAATTTATCGCCAAAAACGCTGACATACCTACTCAGCTTTAAATGACAGTTTGGGTATGCTGCCTCAAAAAAGTTCCCAGGATTAAAATTCTTAATCAAAGGCACTTTGCTCTTTTTTGACGCACAAAAAATGTCCACTTTCACTCAGCTAAAGCCTTATTAGAGAACATTGTTGAAATTTTAAGCTGACAGCGGCAACGTTTTGCCAAAAAAAACCGTCCACACACTTTTTAAGCATATTTTTAAGAATAGTTTTTTGTTAAAAAGCCGGAATTTTGAAAGACATAATGCAATTTTCCGGCTCATTAGGCTCTTAGCTCAATTTAATGTAGGCTTTGTCAATTCTTCGCGTTTGTAAAGAGCTGTATAGAAGTCTAGCACATTAACACTGTTGCAGACACATTCACGATTTTTTGCTTAGTTCTAGACCTATTACTGAAATAGACTAAACGATATCAATCTCTGTGAATCATGATTATCTTAGACCAACGTTTAAGGCCGCGCTGCGCAAACTTGGACTAAGTGTAAACGCGCTTTGTGAATCGCACCCAATGTCTAATAAAGATTTAGACAATGATTTCGCACATCGAACGAAGTACCTATAGAGATGTCACGTTTTGTATTTTTTCATCGATTAATTATATTTAATTAAAAAAATAAACTTGTTAAATAAAAATAAACAATGTTAAGGTCGGAACTACCTACAGTTTTATTATTTTTCCTACCTGTTACGAAAGACAGGAATGACTGAGTCTATAATAGATAGTCACGTGATGGCACACTGTCTGGAAAATTACAGTATTATGTAGAAAAATTATAAAATCATAAAACGTAGATAAAATCACATTTAGTGCTTAGATAATGTGATGTTGATCAATATTAACATAAAATTTGGGAAATAGTTTTTTGTGAAAAAAAGAGCAAATACTATTCCCAAGCTGATCTTACACGTTAATCAGATTACGCTGACCAACATGCAGGGCTCACTTTAACACTGCGCAGAGTTTGTTTCAAAACAATATATAGTTCCATCTCTAGAAGGAACAAAAACAGCACTTTACTATTTGTACTAAGGGAAACACTCAAACTGTTGGAGGTTTTCTCAAGACTTTGTTTACTTAACCAGTGACACGTGAATTTATAATCCTTCTAGTCTAATTATATTACATGCGGTGATAGCGGAAATAGATTAATTAATGACAGTAAACATTTAGCATTTGTTAGAGCTTTGCGAGTTGTGTTGTTAAGTAAAATAGGCTTTTGTGATTCTGGAAGGTCGGCGTTATAGTATTTGTTGTTGAGGAAACTTTTGTTGTAGTAGCATAATAGATAAATGCTTAGGGTTGTTTTGATGTGACCTGCTTTCTATTGATTTGATTTGATGTGGGCTTCTCAAAAATCAACTGATTTGATTGGATTGATTTGGCACTTCTAAAAATCTTGTGATTTGATTTGATTTGGTAGGTATCAGAAATCAAAACAACCAAAGTTGTGACGTGAGAATGGCCTCCGTTTGTCCGGCGGCACGAGAATTAGGTAATTGATTAAACCTGAGTGATTGTTTTTAAGTTTCCTTTTCATAATAATCATCCCTAAGCGAAAAGTTTGCTAATCGGAATGCTCTTTATCTTGATAACAACTAAGGTTCGATTCATTACAGCCGTAATGTTTGGTATGAGTTAAAATTTGTAAATAGTCTCAAGTATAAGCAAGAATTGTGTCTCACTCTTCTTCTATTAAAAGGATCCTACTCTTGCTATAATGTATCTACATATCTTCTGCCTATGCTTCGAACTTATTTTCTAAATTCAATGGCTTCTCAGTTAACTGTAAGCCTTTTAATTAAGCCTCTGTTTTGGAAAATATACAATTCACGCATTTTGGTATTTTTTAAATTCCTTTCTTGCAAGAATATTCTTTAGGTTTCCTTTTCTTAAATATTTTTCTCCAATCGATGCTTACAGGATTTTAGTTTTTCTGCGTTTGACATGGCACTCCTTTTAGCGTTGGCGTATATACGTCAATCTAAGACAGTTTTTGCCGGAGAGCATTAAAGATTTAATTGTTCATGTAAGTGATTTCTGAGCCACTTTGGCACTGTCAGGTTCTTCTCGACAGAAATACTGTCAGAAAGACTGACTACGGTATATCAGATCTTCAGTTCCTCAGGCTTTGTTATGGGGATGTGTTCTCCAAGACTGCGATTCACAAAGGCGCTTAACCTTGACTCGGTTTAAAACGTTGTTTTTTGATTATAATAGAACATCGTAATGAAAAATTATATGTGTGCATACTTTATATAACCACATGTTTTGCCTTAAACTGGGTTCAAGTTGAACGCGCTGTGTGAATCCCAGCCTAAAGCCGGTTTCACACGATGAGGAAAAACGTGGGGGATCTGCATGTGAGAAGCCCCATGGGACGTCATGTGGCACCCCTCCCTTGTTTGGCATCGTGTCAAACTGGCTTAGAGTTAAGATCGGGCTTAGTTTCAGCTTCCACAAACCCAAGACTATGATAGTTTAGGTTCAGGCATAGTTTATAGTTCAGCATATTTTAATGTTAGACTGTTCAGTTGACTGTGAAATTATGATCAGTTCCAGTTGACAGTGTCTTTTAGTAACTATTACAACTTTAGTAACCATGACAACAAAAATGTTAACTTTTTACCGATTCAAGTACGATTTAATTAGGTATATAATGTTGGCCAAAAACTTCATGAAAATTGTCTTCATAAAAGTGATATAATGTTTCCACAAAAACGACCACTGCTAATCAATCGTACAGACAAGATTTTGCAACTACACAGAATTTTGCAGTCATAAATTTTTAAATGTAGACTCTTTGTTTCTTTTTTCAGATTCAACGCATTAAACTTCAATTAGGTATGGGACCCAATGACTCCGCGGAAGCGGTCTATATGATTTGTTTCGTTGTTCTGGGCGCCCCCCTTAATTTATTTGTCTTCTGGCGTCTCAGCTGTCGACCCCCCTCCCAGAAACGTGAACTACTGCTGCGAATTCTGAACGTTAGCGATCTGTGGATCACTGTGATCTATATCCCGGTACAACTGCTTTGGAAGGCAACACAGAACTGGTACTACGGCATAACCGTCTGTAAACTGATGGCCTTTAGTAATGTTTTTGGCTTCTATCTTTCCTCAAACATCATCGCCGCTGTTGCGATGGAAAAACTGATCGTTCACGTTTACAGCAAAGACACGAATCGAAATAAATTGCAGCTCAAACTAATCTTGATCACAATCGCTTTGGCGGCAATTTGCAGTGCTCCCCAGCTTGTTATCTGGGATACAGCTGAACGAGTGATAGAAGGGGAAGAACATACGGTTTGCATGGATCGTTGGTATTTAAATAGATTATTTAGCAATGGTACGGTATTGGCCAAATACACAGGGCCCGTATCATATTATTTCTTTCACCTCGCCTGTGTGTTTTGGATACCCGCCCTTACCGTAACCGTCTGTTACGCCCAAATATTTCTGCACGTTAAGCGGAGGGTCAGTTCGTGTCAGCTGAACAACCAATTAGCAGAGAACGATGCCAACCGAGCCGAAGCAGCAGATGCTGTCAGCCAATCAACGGAGAGATTCCTCATCCGCAAATATCGGCGTATAAAAAAGCGCGCCTTTCGACTTTCCTTCCTTCTTATTCTGGTCTACGTCTTATGTTGGGCCCCGTATAATGTGATTTCACTTTGGGGACTGATATCAGGGTCTGCCCCTGGCGCTAGCATGGCCCGGAGTTTCTATTTGCTGATTTTGCTCAATTCAATCGTCAATCCATTTATTTATGGTGACAGTACTCTCATAAGATCTGGGGGTCGTGATCTCAGAAGCACAATTCTAGACAACCCAGAAAACAGTAACGGTCAAACTTTGCACCATTTTTAGCAAAAACAGTGCTTTAGTTTGGTTTTGTCAGTTGGCCGGTTGTTGCTCTAGATATTTTGACCGAAATCCAAAATAATGTGATGATACTACTAAGTGTATTCTTGAGCAAAAAGCTATGTAACTGTGGCTAAAAGGTCGATTCATACTCAACAGTTATGCTTTGTATCGCCGAAAAAATTACACAGCCTAAAAATGAATACGTGGTGTAACTTGGGAATAATGGCGTGATTTCGCTGACTGTATAGACAGTAAACTCACGGCTGTGGATGTATGATGAATCGACCCTTTAATTACGTAAATTATGAAAAGTTTACGAAATCTCAAAAGCGATGACTTCTATGGTCGTATATATTCTCAAAATTACCTGTAAAGTTAGGATATCACACAGGTTACGGTAAGGGTCAAGTTAAGTCTGTGGGTAGACATAAAGTTAAAGTTGAAAACAAGTCTCACGTGGATCCATGAAGTTAAAAACTTGCAGGATACCTTACTGTTATCCGACTAGGGGATAAATTATCTCCTCTCGGTCCCCTGTCACCTGCCTAGGGCTGCGTACACTTCACTAGCAAACACTAGATATAACAAGCTCTTCTGCTGAGTAAGAAGTGGTTACCATGCGAGTTCAGAGTGTCAATATTCCGTAGGAAATATTAAACGCGGCCGTTATTTGTGGATAAGCTGATTTTTTAATCCCGGTTTTTGTACACATCTACTGCTGAGTTGCTCCACAGCCTTACTGATTACTGATAAATTGTTACTACATATTTATCAAAACGAGCAACCTCGTCTACTGAGTATGTACTGAGTGAAAAATTACTAATTAATGACGCTGGAGCGTCAATATTGAACACGAAAAATTGAACGCACGCATTTTTCAACAAAAGAAATTTTATTTTGCCGTCGTTAACAAATTGACGCCGTCAACGAGAGTTGTGAGAAAAATAATTTTAGTAACTTTATTTTACATTTAAATTGTTATATTACTCTAAGCAGAGTTAGAGTTTGATTTTGCAAAAATATAAAAAAGTGTGCTCGTCCGGGGATCGAACATGGGACCTATCGCTTTCTGAGCGAGAATGAATCCACCAGACTAACGAGCCTCACGATTCAGAATTTGAAATTAGGCATGACATGATCCAATGTCAGTTAGTGTACAAAATTATCAGCGTATTAACATTAACTATAAGAAAGAGTACATAATAGGAAGAGTATGACACTCTTCCTATTATGCCTAGCAGCGCGCGTCCAATGCGCAGCGCGAAATACGCCTTTTATGTACGGTTTTGAGGGGGGGGGTACCCCCCCCCACTCAACTGAAGACCCCGTACTCAACTGAGGGGGGGTACCCCCTACTCAGTTCGATACCCCGTGCTCAACTGAGGGGGGGGTACCCCCCCCTCAACTCAGCACCCTGTCTTCAGTTGAGGGGGGGGTTCCCCCCCCCCTCAAAACCGTACATAAACGGGCTATTTCGCGCTGCGCATTGGACGCACGCCCGTAGGCATAATAGGAAGAGTGTCATACTCTTCCTATTATGTACTCTTGCTATAAGTAAAACAATATTTCATCGCATTTTGCAATCATAAAGAGCAATGAAATGAGTACAAAAGCTTTACGTATTTTGAAGTACTTTACGAAGTCATTTTGAAGTTGTGCAATAACAAGACTTTTAGAATCATTCCTTTTAAGCACGGTTGGCTCAGATGGTAGATCGTCTTGTATCTACTGAGCATCTGACTAGAATTCAGAAGGTCGGTGGTTCGAATCACCCCGGGATCTATGTTTTGATTTCGCATTTCGTCACTGATCTGAGCAGAGGGCGTATCTAGTGTAAATGGCTGATTTTGAGATAACGCTACCAAGTTGTTCTGAAAGACCATAGGTATATCTGAGCAAAAGCCCTATCTCCAGGAAGCAACTTGTGCGCTGTTTTCGTAGATATTGCATAGGCCCCAGATCATCTCATTGACTACAATGCAATCTGAGCAGAAGACCTATACAGATGGGGCTTTTGCTCAGATCAAGTATTCGGCTGCTGCAACCAAAAACCAGTGTTATAGCAAAGGGCGTAACTTGTGCTGTAGCATTCGAATTTTGCTTTTTGCCGTGCCGTCAAAGCTGTCGATTGCTCAAAGTGTTGCCATCAGTGTCAGCAAAAGTTTCTGCGGTAACTTGAGCACAGATTTTTACTGACTACTATGCCTGTGCAGATTAGGTCTCTTATGTCTGTGCAAGGGTTGTGACGGCAAATCCCAAGACTGCAACGGTGGCATTTCCCAATCGATGACACCAAACTCATCGCTACTACCTCACAATTGATGAGTCGGGGACCAGGGTCCAAACCTGCCGCAAGTTCTTCTTAGCGGCCCTGGACATCTCAGAAAAGTTAGTGCGATGCTGTTTGAAGAACCGAACTGAACTCCAGGAGGCTCTGTGAAAACTTCCAAAAAGGCCCAAGGCATGCTCTTACTCCGGGCAAATAGCCAGCGTCCAAGATCACATCGATTCATTTCCAAGAATGCCTAGCCACTATTGCCTAAAGCAGTCTAAGCGGAAAAATTGGAGCCATTCGTCCGCAGACCTACACAGGCTGTACCTCGAATTTTGCCGTGAACATTAGATTCCTCGTCCGGTCTCCTCAATCACATATTCCACAATTTTGGCGAAAAGTCTTAATATAGGAATTTTCAAGCCGAGAAAAAAACTGCTTTTGAATCTGAGTTCCAGGCTCACATTTATAGAAAAAATGCGGCCAAGGACGAAAAAGCAGCAGGCAAACAGTTATGTAAATGCGATGAAAGTTTTCCAAGCTTTGCCTTTGATCTGGATGGAGGCAGTGCTTTATGTTCCATTCATACATGTATGAGGGGGGGGGATGGGGGGGGACCCCCCCAAAATCGAGGGGCCGGGGGGAGGGTCCCCAAAATTCGGGCAAAATTTAGTAAAAATGGCACTTTTTTGGGAAAATTTTACAGAATTTCGAAAAATTTAGGGTATTTTTGGTCGCTCAGGGGGGTCAGTCCCCAAAATTTGGCCGGAGAGGCCCCCCAAAATTTCGACCCCGTTACATGTATGGTTCCATCATCAAATGTCTCTGCTTTTCTATAAGCGAAAGTTGTCGACGTAGAACTTGACCATCTGCGACCAGACGACCGACACGGAATACTGCTAGTACTGGACCGAAGCCGAAAAAAACCCGTGGCTCGATTGAATTCGCAACCATAGATGCACATAGGGGTGGTACCCACCCCCCCACCCTTTAGAGGGGTCGTCAGTCTGCACCCCCCCTCAGCCATCCGGCAGCCCCCCTCGACCCCCCACGCCCCCTCTGATGGCCAAAAAAGTGCCCTCAAAATGAACCGAAACCGAAACCAAAACTGGTGACCGAAACCAGTGGCGCCAGATTACCAGAGAATTGGGAACTGGGCCAGGGCCACCAATGGCAGGATCTGCCGCACGGTGATTAACACACACAACACACAAAATGCGTAAAACATTGAAAAAATGAAAAAATTTTTGCCTGCGCCAAAAAAGTACCCCAAAAATTATGAAAAATTTTCGGCTGTCGCCGAAAATTGGCCAAAACTAGGGACCACCCGCCTTTCGCCAGGGGTCGGGCACCCCCCCCCTCGCCGATTCTTCCCGTGAATCTCTGTTCGCAACTTGTCTCTTCCACTATATTCAGCATCACCTGCCGGCTCAAACGCTTTGTGTATCCATGTAGTCCAGGGCCACCGTGAACAGGATACTGTTTTTTGGTGTCTAAGTCAAGTAAGTCAAGTAGTCCGACATCTGCGCTGGCCAGAATCGTAACCAGTTCACTGCTGCCGCGTTGCTGTATGCTGTACGGACGAAGAGTCGGGACGTCCCTGGCGGATGAGGAACCGGATGATAAAAGCGACCATCAAAATGATTTGGTTAACGCGGAGTCGGACACCGACAATTCTAGCGACGACATTTTGCTGAAAGTTTGTTTTGTTGCGTTATTGAATCGAATTTTTTGTGCGAAATGTAGTTATTATGAAAAGCTTTAAAAGGTTTAAATGAAGTAAAGCCTGTCGAAACTTGGCACAAATGTTACCTATGTCTTCTAAGAGAAGCTTCTCCTTCGTAAGTCCAGTTTAGAAAGCCCGGATCATCAGCAAAGTTGAGATAGGTCTTGCGCGACTGCAACGCGGAAGCGTTCTAGGAAATTGAGCAAAAGCCCTATCTTGATCTCATTTGCATATTTAGCTCACATTCAATAACCCTTAGTGATTAGTCAAATTTTTACATCTTGAAAAGATGCGCAAGGGCTCAAGCATCAATAGTTGCTAGATATCTTATCTGTAACTAATAGCTACTTTGGCTACACAAGGGCGTCGGTTACCCGAAAACATTCAAAACGGGTTTTCTCGAAATTTTGATTTTAAAGATACGCCCTCTGCTCAGATCAGTGACGATTTCGTTAAAAATAACATGCTGCCACGTGCGCGCTGCTCTCCTGTTCCGGACTAGCTCGAGGACAGGCTGACTAAACGAAACTCGCAGAGGGTATCAAAGTCAGGGGCGTGCTGTGAAAAAAACCTTACTGTTAGCTGCGAAACAGTTAAAAATACTTCTCGCCCTAATTGTTCAGGGTAATTTAACTTTCACACTGGCTTTAGTCATCACCTGATTTTAGCCATGGGTAATTTTGAGAATACTAGTTATGTAGGACAGTAGTGGGTATTTAAAACCAATGGTCTAGTTCGCCTGTACACACGACACACAGCCTATACCGAGTCTAACCAACTCTATTAGTCAATCACGAGTCACAACCAACGAATTCCATGAATTCTAAAACCGTAAAAAACGGGACGTTTGTTTTCCTTCCTGTGTTTGTGAATAAGTAATTTGCTTCCATAACAAATAAACAAATAAATTGGTTTCCTTCTTAACAGCGTAGTTTGCGTACTCATCCACATTTGCATACAACGGACTCGATTAAAATTTATTTAGTTAATATTACCAAGAGTACATAATGGCGTCCTACTCTTCTATAAGAGTGAAACGGCATTATGTACTCTTGACCATACTGCACCAGATAAACGTTAAGTAGCGCGCTGCATGATAATTCGAGCAAATGACAAACTATCGAAATACAGCATTTTATTTTTTCACATGCTGCGGTATTATCAATACAATAAATTTAAATCGAATCCACTAAATGTTGGATACCCTAAGTTCCTAACTAAAGCTTCCGAAATGTCAAACTCTTGTGAACGAGTATGCGTTGAAGATAGGCCAGGCTTTTGCGGTCTGAATTTTCGTTTTGGGCTTAAGCTTAGGCTCAGGCTTAGTTATTGACTCAGCTTCATGCTTTGAAGAACAAAATAAATACAAAACGGTTTAGGTCTCTAGCGTTTAGAACGACATTAGTACATTCTCATTCACACCAGCTATACGCACGTAAAATTTGCCGAGAATAAAGTAATTTTAATGACAAAAATAGGTTACATTTATCTTAATACAATGAAACATTGAACTTCTAGAATATGTATATTAAAAGTACACAATCTGGTCTCACAGAAGATTGTGAGACGAACATGTACTCTTAATATTAAGAAACACAGAAGCTAAAACAGACATATCACAGTAGAAGCGGTATTTGCGAATATAGGATCAATTATACAAACAATCGTAATGTAGATGCATATCATTAACATATCTATGAATTGCCATATACTTCCAATTTCCATTCTTTCTATGTTCCCAGTCCAGCCTTGATACAGAAATTAACTCCAGTAGCTTCACGTTCACACACCGTAGCACAAATAGGTTTTTTCAAATTAACGGACACATTCCTTTACCGCATTAAAAGAAACTATGCTAATTCGACTAAACTATTTACTGAAAAAATAGTTTCCTAAACCTCTGGATTAAACGGAGACGCTTAGCTCACTAATTTTAAGTTTTAAGTACTATATATAATTAAAGTTTGACCGGAAATTGCTGAACCCTGAGACAAAAATAAACAGGCGATTTCATTACGAAAAGAACGAATAGCAAGCATCAAGAGTACAGCGAGTAGTCACAAAAATCACGCCACCTGTTTTGTCTCAGGGTTCAGCAGTTTTTGGTTAGACTTAGGTGCAGACTGACCAAACACATATTCCGCAAGAAAAAACACTCAAATATGCAGGTAAAGGAATGGACTCTCTTGGACTACAAACCATCCAAAAAGTACACTGAACAACAAAAAGCGCTGGTTAGCAATAAATTGGTCAGTTTTACAAATCTATCAACAGCGGTAACATAAATAATTAACTAATAACTGGTAACGTTTACAAACACTATTTAATCACATAGTTACGCAACCTTTGACAATTTAAAGTGCCAGAAAGAGATTAAAAATTTTTATATACTTTCAATATTTTTGGTGCAATTTACTCATTTTGTGGTTTGAATTTTTCAGTTTTCACATGCGTAACCTTATTTTCTATATCTATACATTAATAGATGCAAACTAAGCACGATGCATAAAATACACATCAGTAGGTCAGATCTTAAACCAGACAATGAGCCAATCGGAATAGCTGAATCCTTAATTCTTGATTCTCTGGTGAAAACTGGACTTACGAGCGAGAAAGTGCGAATACAGTTGATACTAAATTATAGCACTGAAACAAACCGCCATAATAAAAAAATCCATAAAAAAGAGGACATTTTTAAAACGAATACGCAATGGGCCGTTAGCTACAACAGTACTTTTGGCAGATTATAATTTTGGATTAACTGGAATAGATTAACTAGATTAACTCTAATATCTCAATAGTCAACACCCAAAGCCCGGTTCATACATTGTCCTTGAGGACACAGGGACAAGCACAAGGTCAGCTGCTGTGATAAATCAACCTAAACAGTTTGGATAATGTTTTACATACCATCTGGAATTGATCCCAACATTATGGTGCGAAAAATTGGCTCAGTTGGCTCTGTAGTTTTCTTTGAGTAGTTTAAGGACAAAATGACAGGGACAAGGACAAGAACGAGTATGAACCGGGCTTAAACTTTCAAAAATATGACCCGCAATGCATATAAGATTAAACTGATGCTGCACTGTTGTCAACTTTTGTGCGTCTTGTGTTCAGTTAATGTAATCCAGTTAATCCGTATTGGTGAACAGTCATTTTTCCTTGAAGATCATGCATACACTATTAATACAGAATCTTTCTCCGGTCGGTTTGGGGCCATCATCAAAAACGTGTCCCAGGTGAGCGTTGCACTGAAAAAACCATATAAAATCAATCAAACTACTTAGTACCATGAGTACATAATTTTTTTAGAAAGATTGGTACTGAAAATGGACATACGGCTTAAGTATGAATCGACCCTTTGAAAGGCAGGAACTGGATTAGTGTAAGTTATAGCACGATGTAGAGTGCACTCAGCGATTTATACGCACTGTTACGTGAAGCGCCAAATGCATGAACCAGTGCGCGCAGCGCACGAGTTTATGCACGTGGGCTTCACGTGCCAGTGCGAATAGTTGCTAAGTGCACACTACAAAGTATTATAACGTAATGCCTGTCTTGAAATATACAGTGCAATAAGTCAATAACTTAGATGCACGCTGTGAATCTAGCAGCGTGCACTTAGTTATTGACGTTAGTTATTGCACTGTTTTTTCAAGACAGGTATGATATAAGTAGGACATGTATTGGTTAGACTGTAGAGAATGATGATTTTCATCTTCCCTTGATGTGCTGTCTTTCCACCACATCTGACCTCCTAACATTATACCGAACAAAAAAACTGCAACCATTTGTAGCATCAAGAGTACATAATAGCGTCTCACTCTAATAGAAGAAAATTCTGTGAGAGAGAGAATAAGAGCAACAGTGACAATGTACTACTCTTGGTACCATTAGGCTCGCTTCATAGTCCGCGAGCTTATGAAATTAATCATGCAACATGTTTATCTTATGCATTATAATTGTGTGAACGGGCTAAAGGCTGTAAGTATACATCTGCCTACCGTAGCACTAGATTTTGCTTAATATGTGCGAAATGGGCCCTATTTGAGATTTACACATCCTGCAATTGTAAAAATATTAGTGACTATTGCAAGTCAACCAAATCTAAAGTCTGAACAAAAAAATTTGGCAAAAACAGCATCTGAAGCCCGACAAAAAAATTTTTCACCCTGAGATGAAAAGGAACAAGCGATTTCATTACGAAAAGAACAAATCGCAAGCATCAAGAGTACAACAAGTAGTCACGAAAATCACGCCATCTGTTTTGTCTCAGGGTTCAGCAATTTCTGGTCAGACTTCGCCAGTCATTCGTAATGACTTTATGTGATCGTAATGAATAACATTATTTAGCCTTTAGGCTATCGTTTCCAAGTGAAACCTGTAGAACTCAGCAACAGGCTCCTAATGTCAAATACCCTTCTCCTACAGTCTCTGCTATGTACAACACTTTCACAAAAACACACTCCAAAAATCCCCACTTGTTACCAAAAACTGCCCCCCCCCCGTCCCCACCTGTTTGCAAATGACCTCTGTGCGTTCCATGCCGTGCGAGTGGTCTGGCCGCCGGGTGACATTACACGTGCTCTCGTCCATACCCTCAAAGAATGCTTTGGAAAAGGCCGGCCAACCGCAACCCGAGTCGAATTTGGCATTGGAGCTGAAAGCAGACAGGCTAGAGAAATCGCAAGGGTCAGCCAATTTCGTCGGAACCACAGATGTACATGGCAGGTCTTGGGGGGGGGGCAAGTCCCCCCAGATTTGAGATTCCGAGACAAACAACCCCTCAGATCTGACCCATCGGGACAAGCCCCCTGCTTTGTGCTGAAATAAGGTGCCTGAAAACGCAAAAATCGCCCGAGATCGATATAAAATGCTTCAAAACAAGCTAAAAAACCGCTAAAAAATTTCCCATTTTAGGCAAAATTCGAACGTTTTTGCGTCTTGACCAGTTGAAGCCCCCGAAACGTCGGGACAAGCCCTCCTAAAATTTCACGCAAGCCCCCACCCCAGACCGGTTTCCCCGTGTACATTGGGACTGGTTTTCGTATCCCGTTAAAACTAGAAAGAGGCCTTTTAATAATAACTCCCGATCCACATGTGATTAAAAACCAATCAAAAAACAGAGCCAGTCACAGCGAAATGAAACCGGTCCCAGCATTAAGAGCAAGGTTAGGCCGCCGACAGATTTTTTGATTTTCCGTGAAAACGTATGGTCTATGAGCTACATGACGAAATATGAAAATGCGGGTTTTTCCCCGTGTGCTATACAGATTTTCCACCTCCAGAAAATATAGTAAGATTTTAATTTACCCGAATATTGTTTCGAAAAAAACATGACGTATTTCCAAGAGACAAAAAACTAACTGCAGTAGAGCGTCAATTGATGAAAATTGCAAATAATTATGACTTATTAATTAGTCTCTAATCAGTCTAAATAACGGCATTTTAATAAGTTTAAATAATAAATTAATTAAATAATAAGAATATAATGCTTACTCAAATAATTCAGCACCACAGCAAGAACAAAGATAGATTCCCTCCTTCTTGTGCTTGTTGAATTCACCGCTAAATGGCTAAAATAACACCAAAAAATTGAAACACTTCACCAACCTCAAATGTGAAGTGAAGCGGTGAGCTTAAACAGGTCCGAGCAAAGAGGTGATCAGTCGCCTATCTGACTACGGATTTAGGGCAGAATGGAGACAAAGCGCAACGGAATAATAAAGGGAGTTTACTGATATAGAAATACACGAGGACAGGGCATTGATGCAGAAATACAGTAGGGACAATATAGACAACACGAGGGACACAACCTACCCACCCGACAGAAGGATACAGACTAACTGGTCTGATCGTATCGAGGAATATTAGCTACAGATGCCGAGGGACTCACACGGAAGTACACTAGCAAAATAGATTGAGTGTGTTGCACTTGGTGATGCAACTTGAGTTATGTGTACTTTGTCATTCTTGACACAAGTACTTCAGGATTTTGTCAAGTCAGTGGCGGTTTTAGGATTTCGAAAAGGACGGGGTGCAGCTTCAAAAACTTTCTCAAGTCTAACCAAATACTGCTGGACCCGGAGACAAAACAGGTGGCGTGATTTTTGTGACTACTCGCTGTACTCTTGATGCTAGCATTTCGTTCTTTTCGTGTTTCTTTTTGTCTCAGAATTCAGCAATTTTTGGTCAGACGTTAGTTCTTGCTACGATTTCGCATTATTGCGGTATAATTTTACGTATATCATGTCGACCAGGAGTAGGATTTAACCGCCATGTAACTAAAAGTAGTAACATGAAAGTCGAAAAAACTTGCTTCGCTCGCATAGTATCACCACTTAAGTTTCGAAAATTTGGACTATTTAGAACGCCCCATATACCTAATGGTTCCAACTCTATCAGTGGTCCTAGCCAAATCTTACACTGTGTACCATACATGGACAAAGTCAAATTAGTTAGCCTACACCAGATTTTATAGTGCGTGGGTCCTTCCGCTTAGAACCAACATAAGCTGCTGATTTTATGTGGGTCATGGATAGAATGGGGGGAATTCCCCCCCACGAAATTTTTTCCGACTGAAATTTTACACAAGGGCGCCCCTTTGGTTTTTATGGTCCGGCCGAAAAAAATTTCCGATACGTCTCCAACTGACTAAAATTGGCCTGAAAATCAAACATTTTCACAATTTTTCTTCTGAAGGCTGCCGCTCTCAGACGCCTTCACCTTGTGGTCGTGGCTCAATGTTTCTTGCCTTTGTGTTCCAATAAAGCGTGTGCATGTGTATATGGGTGCATTGTACACTATTTATTTGCTTAATATATACACTGTTGAATATAACCTTTAAACTGTTTTATTGTAGCAAAAATGACATTTTTGGTGAATTTGCGGCTCAAAATGCAAAAATCTTCTTAAATTTCAAGTTACTAATATTCTCGTCTCGGTCTCGGTCTCGGTAGTCGAAAAGTCTCGGTTTGTACTCGGTCTCGGTTTTTCAAATCTGTGCAAAATTTTCCTGTGGTCCCCCCTTTGGTTTTCATTTTTGGCAGGAAATTTTTTCAAAAGTCTTCATTTTACCAAAATTTGAACCCAGACAGTGAGATTTAGTCAATTTTTTCCGAAAACAACTTTACCGTGATTGTTTAGTTTATCAGTAAGCACAGATCCTTCAAATAATGTTTGTTTGTGATTAGGTTTCTTACTTCACACTATCTTACAAGTCTGTCTGTGTGATTATCATTACATTTTATCTTTTAGTATTAGTTTTTGGCTGGTCAACTTTTTTATGCCATTTTTATGTATTTATTTTATGTATTCGTACGAAATGCCCGTAAGAAGTACCTGAAAAGTACGGTGCTATCAAACACAACTTATGATTGACACAGGGGCCAAATGTATCAACGAATTAAATTAAAACTTGCTTTGCCAATAACTCATGATATTATCTAATTATTTACGGTTAGAGACTGGGTATACTCCCCAGTCACAAACACAACTGCAACGAAACCAATTTATAACCCTTTCATGCTCAGAGGATCATGGGATTACCACATGATGTACTACCATATCTGGGGCTATTGAAATTGACTAGTCTATTCTAGCGACAGGATTTTTGAACCGTTTTTATGTGGAATTTTAGGTCTTCGCATTGGCTGGCAATTTTTACTCTTACTGCTACCCAGCGAAACCTATGCCTAATATTATGCAATGTGCAAATTTGACATTTTTCATCGCGAAAGTAGTATTTTCTTTAGGGCCACATTATAAAATCAGAATGCAACTCCGGCCGTCTGCTTTTTGTGCATCAGATACAGCGGATAACTTAGTTTGTTTCTACCATTCAATTATGGCAGGCGCACACTTGTTGTGT
This sequence comes from Trissonchulus sp. WLG1_4, assembly GCA_030248245.1. NCBI lineage: Eukaryota > Metazoa > Nematoda > Enoplea > Enoplida > Ironidae > Trissonchulus > Trissonchulus sp. WLG1_4. The sequence continues at coordinate 94,204 of JASANF010004777.1, forward strand.
TGATACTCTAGGGTGAAGTACATATTATGCCTGAGCGATGGCGCAAGTTTTTACAAATTCTCAACTTTGAGCGCTTATAACGCAACAAGCAGCAATTTTTTGCAAAATTTATTGAGTTTTGATCCATGGCCACAACAGCATTTAGTTATGACCAACAGTAGTAGTTCTCAGAGCAACTGTATCATCGGTAGAAAGGACATCAGCATGAAGAATTCCCTTCAAAAGAAGTTTAACCTGTCGCTCACATTTTTTCAAGTTTCAGAAAGGTTTTTTCAGTATTTTTGCAAAACTGTTTTTAAATTTCCACTCAAATGAAGTTACATACAATACGTAATAGTATGTATGTAGAAAAAAATTTGTTTTTTGTTTAAAAAAAAAGAAAAACGAATGAAAAAAGGTGTAGAGGATCGAGCCTTGGACTTTTTGTGTGGACTAGGAGAATGCTAAACACTGCACCACAACCCCCAAGTCATGGAGCCCTAATTAGTTATTATTGTTATTCTTATTAAGCCCAAGGGTGGACCCGGGTCGTGGGTACCCGCTAGTACCCGTGGGTTGGGTTTGGTTGGGTAGAATAATTTGAGTCGTTGGTCAACCAGCGAGTACCTACTTCAGGCTGCACGGGTCGCTAAATTTTTTTCCGACCCGCGAAAGCTAAAAAAATACCACGTGAGACTCTGAATTTTGGTGCCGTAATTTGTTCAAAGTGATAATGTGTCATGTGAACAATGTACAATGCATACTGTGCCAATTATATATGGTAAGGCCTCAGCTGAAACAATTAATCATCAGGTAGGTTACATACATTATAAAGAATGGTGGGTCAAAGTGGGTCGCGAGTCGGTTGGGTCGCGGGTTACCCACGAGTGTCAGGCCGCGGGTTGTGTTGGGTTGCGACTCGCGAGCCGAAAATTTTGACCCGCGTCCACCCCTGATTAAGTTATTTTAAAAATTAACGACAAAACTTGATTTGCACTTTTCTCACGTGGCCAACCCGATACCAAATTGAAACGCAAACCTGTAAGTCCGTCTTACTAACTTTTAGTAAAAGTAAATATAGGTAGTTTGCTATGTGGTACTCAAATAACTATTTACCGATAAAACCGTTATGCCAAAATATGATTAGGCAAGATTTTGTGGTTAGTAAGTTGTTGTCAAACATATTTGAAACTACGGTCAAGGTGCGTTTTACTTAGTTTTGGGACAATTTTTACTGTTTTTTTCCTGCTGGTTTTGAATAATTCTGGAAGTAATTTAATTCATTACCTAGTTTTGGATAATTAAAGCGCCAGTCAATGAAAAAAATTGGTTTAGGGCTTAAAAACCTTGAAAAACGCCTAATTTGGCCATTTCGGCCCTACAGTAAGTTAGCTACCAACAACACAACTGAGCCAGCTAGCTGGTTGCCTAGGCCAGCTCACACATTATAGAAAAATGACACACAAACACGCACACAAATTTGCCACAGCGAATACACGTAAGACGTGTAATTTACGTAGGGCAAAACAAATGTAAAGTCCTGTCGCTACTGAGGTAGCGACAGGAAAAACGGTGCGTCCTAGATTCTTAATCGGCTGATTATGTTTTGTTCACCATTCATTTTTCTATCGAATGGTGGTTTCGCTATCTCTCTACGATGCACGTAACTCGAGCAATGGTCAAAATACTAGGTATCAGAATGAGGCTGTCTAGCCAGTGATACTCTGGGCATTAAAGGGTTAAACAAAGCTTTGAAAGATTTTAAGCTTCTGTTTCCGATCTCGCATTCTTTTCTGGAAACGTCTTTTCTTTAATTATATATTCAGTTATTGTTGTATCATGTAATGTACACCACATATGATTAGATGAATAGATGATAGACAATTATCATACACAATCAGGGCAAAATATTAGTCTCAATTACTTCAGTGGCTAGTTCAATCTTAATTTTATTTTTCAATCACATTGTCTTGTCAGTGAAAACAATGACTACAAAGTCTTGTTCTCATAGATTCGATCTGGAAATTCGCAGAGTTTCTAGATTATTAGCCAGAGTGCTCGAAAACATAATTTATATTACGTTTTGTCTTGCAGAAAGGTTTGATACCATACTCACTGTCAAATCCCAAAGGTTTTTTTACACGTTCTATGATTTTTCGCTCCAAGTAGAAAGGCTACGCTGAGCAAATAAGCATAAAAACATGACCTTGAACGACACCACTATCAAAAACAACACAGTCCCCAATGAATGGACCTATGCCCTAAAGGTGACCACTTATGCACACATTGGTTATACCATTCAAGGCTGTGTTCAGATATGGGCCAACCTATTGATAGTATTGGCCATCTATTTCAATCCCAAACTGCGCAACAAAGACTATTGTATTCCTGGGGCTCTAGCCATATGTGACATTTCCATGGGGCTTGGAAACGTCAGCGGGGGAGTGCGACGGCTAGTGCTCATTTTCACTGGACACCACAATGACCTGGTGACCTCTTGGTACTGCGCAATGACCTTTCCCATATTCTGGTGGACCTGGTCAGGCTACGCAGCCAATGCCATGATGTTGGTCATTTCCATTGATCGCTACATTGCTTGCTACGACCCCTTACTCTACATGAAGATCACAGCTCGCATGTTGATCAAAGAATGTGGCATCGTATTTTTGGCCTCCTTTGTCATGACAATGGTCAAGTATATTGAAGCCTATGTCCGCAACCGCACAGCACTACACTCAATCCTATGTTACGGGGCCATCGCTTTCAACCCCGCCCTGTTTCGATTTCTACTACACTGGCATGTGTTTACTGGCGTTTCCAGTGTGGCTATTTATATGCTAGCTTTGTTTTTTATGTACTGCAAGCACGATGGCGTAGGCTCAGAACTGATGCGCAGAAACCGAGAACGTCAGGTGAAGGTCACAAAAATGCTGGTTCTGGTAGTCATGATGACTTTTGTACTGCAGACAATACCAATGGCAGCGCGAAGCTTGTTCTACTCGTTTGGAGCAAGTTTCATGCTAATTTTTAATCCTGTGATTTGGGCCGTCATCAGCACTAACTACTTAAACAATATCATCATCTATGTGTGGAAAAATAAAGATATTCGACATTCTATTTGGTGCCTGCTGAAATGTCAGAAACCACGCGAAATAGCCGTTCGTCCGATGAACACAGGCCAGGCTTCTGGATCTACGAAGAAAGCAAACGCTTCTACTGGTGTGAAATGAGTCTTAACCTTTAAAATTACAAATGTATAATTAGACTGTGTCTGGATGTGGAACACTGACAATTGATACTGATTCCCTCCCACATCGTCAGAATATATATCGTACTTAAAAAATGACTGAAAAAACAAATAATAGATTTTTAGGCATTGTTTTGAACATACTATTACAAGGACTCTTGCTTTTACCAAGAGTACATTATCTAATATAAAAAATAAACTAAAAACTAAATGAAAAATTAAACAGTTAATAAACGCAACCTCTGACCAGAGCTGACTACAGTAGACTCGACTTGACAGATGAGTTGATCGCCTTACGCCCGACTCGACTGGCACCAGCTGTTTTTGTTCCTTATAGAGAAGGAACTACTGCTTTGAAACTAACTGTTCACAGCGTTACAAGCTGCTGAGCAGGCTGCATAGTCAGTATATTTTGTGTGTAGGTATTTTCAGCTTGGGAGACGTCTACAGATTTTTGTCTGCGTATATATATGCATGAAAATCAAAAATCAGTAATCAGTATATACTGCAGGTCAACTCAACTCAACTAACTGGTTTGCCGCATTTTTATAGTGTCTCGGTTAGTTCTGATTGGCTAACTCAGCTCCAAGAATTTAGTTTTAGTAGAGTTTTATGTTTTGATTCCCAGGCTTATGATTCCAAAATCCTGAGAATAACCAGTTCTTGTCATATGTTTGTATTCTAAACTGGCACATTTCTAACATCTCTATCTAATATTCCCATGTATCTGATAATTCACGATCGTGATCATGCGCGAATGACTGCGCCTACAGTACCCTGCGGTAACTACGGTAGTCATAAGCGGACCATCATCATACCTGGTACCGTAGGCTAGGCAGCTACCGTAAGACCTTAGCTTACTGTAAGTCATTTTACCGTTGATTTTCCACTTTCATTTCAACTTCAGTTTCTTATGTTAGCTAAATGGGTGTCTTGCGCAGGCTTGATCTGCACCCGTATTCATAAAAGTGCAAGCTCGGCTTTTTATCCTAGCTTTGAGCATGCCCCGCTTAAAATCCCGGCTTTTCGTATTCATAAAACCAAGCTCGGCTTTTTATCCAGGTTTTTTGGTAAATAAATGAATACCAGCCCTGGGCGGAGGGGTACTGTTACAAATAAAAACGGTCAAACTAGTATAATATAGAGGGCTGCCATTAAAATGGTCGGCAACCAAAAAACAGGAAAACGAAAGCGATGGGTTATATACCTTTTGCTACACAAAATCAGCCACTCAATTAGCTATTAACACAGATATACATAGGAGGCAGGGGCGGTCCCAGGGGGGGGGGGGGGGGGGGGGGGGCGGCCGCCCCCCCCCCCCCCCCCGAAATTTTTCCAGACTGAAATTTTACACAAGGGTCCCCCCTTTGGTTTTTATGGTCAGGCCGGAAAATTTTTCTGATGCGTCCCCAATTGACCAAATTTGGCCTAAAAATCAAAAATTTCTCCCAATTTTTTTCTGGGGGCTGCCGTCCCCAGACCCCTGCAACTCTATGGCTTACTATTCCTTCTTATTATCTTTCATCAAAGCCTATACGTGTATACATGAGTACATTATGCTGCATTTGCATGTCTACACGAGTATATTATGCTGCATTTAGTTGTGCAATACACTGTCTGATGTGACGTTCCCATCATGTGTTTTATTTTCCTGTCCAAAAAAATTTCTGATACGTCTCCAGTTGACCAAATTCGGCCTAAAAATTGAAAAATTCCCTATTTTTTCTGGGTACACCACTGGTTTTTACTACAAACAGACTCAATTCATTGCCTTGATATGGCTGTGGCAATAACAAGATAGCGTAAAGCTAAAAAACGCTATTATAAAAAGTGAAAAAAATTCTTCAGACCTCCGCCCCCCCCCGAAATCAAAGTCTGGGACCGCCAGTGATAGGAGGGGTCTGGGGGGGGGCAAGCCCCCCAGTTTCGAGTTTACGAGACAATCCTCCCATCAAATTTGACCCGTCAGGACGAGCCCCCCTCCTTGGTGCTGAAAACAGATGCCCTAAAACTCTAAAATCGCCCCTAATCGCTGTAAAATGTTTAAAAAATGAGCAAAAAGCTAAAAATAGCTACAAATTTCCTAATTTTACTAAAAATTTCCCATTTTTAGGCAAAAATTAAAATTTTTTGCGTTTTTGTCAGTTCAAACCCCCAAAAAATCGGGACAACCCCTTATAAAGTTTCAAAAAATCCGGGACAAGCCACCCCCAACAAGCCAACCGAGGCCCTGTGTACATGTATGGTTATTAAGAAAACAAATTGCAATCTAATCCGTTAAATGCATTTAGACATTGGCCCTTAGAATCCGTTTAATAATATATTACAACTTCCGGTTTATACTTGCCCACGACTCATGAGAGTGTCCTTTTGTCCGTATGCAAACACTATATTAATAACAACCCAATAGCTCTTAATCGCCACAAGCGTATGTAAGATTCCTTGCCAAAAAGTTACCAAAATTGTGACATCATCCATGAAGTCAAACATAATTCAACACGTATTCATAATCGTCATTCGCCACATTTGACACAATTTGTTAGGTGAAAAACTTTAATCCAATCCGTTTAATCCGTACCCGCTGAATCAAAACCCGTTAAAGCCCGGTTCATACTTGTCCTTAAGAACATAGGAACAAGGAAAAGGACAATTTTCTGTCAGCCATTATTAAGCATTGGCAGAACTGTTTTGTCGAACTAATTGAGTCCGAATAAGACTTCATCCGAAGTTTGTTTAAAAAATTGGCTCATTTGGGCAGCAGTTTTTTTGGAATTTTTTTAGGACAAAACGATAGGGACAAGGATAAGGACAAGTATGAGCCGGGTTTAATCCTTACTCGTTCAGTGCCCTGTTCTCTGGTGATATAGTACTGTTCTGGTGTCAAGATTTTTTGCCATTCCTCCCGAGTCACTTCTTTGGGATTTTTATTCAACCCTGCTTTCTTCAGTGCACTTTCGGCTGAAATAAAATCACAACTACGATTAAATCAATTAATTTTTATTAAAATTAACAAATAAAACATTTGAAAATGATTAGTACGGAAACAAGTTGTATTTGGAGTAATACGTAATACATAATCATTTGAAGGTAACAAACAAAGTTGGCCACGGCACGATATGGTACGTTTGGTTTTCAATTTAGAAGTAAAATTAGAATTAAATTCCAATAAAGACACTTGCGACTGTACCCTGCCTGCACTTTGCGGGATCGGAAGTTAAGGTCTCGAAACTTTCCCTAATTTAAACACGAATGAATTTTTTCTATTAGGTAACTATAACTTGAATAGGCATGCTCTTGTTTGGAGAATAGTTCGTAGCCTGACTATTCTTCAACACAAGAAAGAAGCTAATCCGAACATAGCTGTGTTCGACCGCTTTTATTGGGCATAAAATAAGCTGATGCAGCTGTGGAGCGCAGTGCCTCAGGCTAATTGAAATCTAACAGCCATCTAGTAATTTTATTTACTCAGAGATGTATATACATATCTATATCAAAATCTCGTTATGCTGATGACACCACCGCCCTCCTCAAAAAACCCTAGCTGTAGCGTAACCCCCAAACTGGTACGCAACCTGCAACATCGTCGACATTGATACTAAAGCGCGCTTGACCATTCATGTAACACCACAAAAATTTTGGGTACCCCCCTCCTCCCCTGAGTCTACTAATTTTTGACCTCGCCCCTCTCGTTTAACCCCCCCCCTTTTCAGACCCTCCCCCCTCTAGTAAAACTGACGCAAATTTTACCCTTTTTAGGCCACAGAGAAACGATTTCAACAATTTTGGGCCAAAATAGGTAAAAATCGCTCAAATTCCATAAAAATTGTCGATTTTTTTAAATTTTGGCAGGAAATTTGGCTCACGCCGGGAACCATCCCCCCTTTTACCCCTGGCGAGACCCCCCTCCCTCCTGGGACAGAATATGGGGGGTCACTCTCCCTTGCCAGTGAGAGGTTCACCCCAACCCCACCCCCAGAGATTTCCTTAGCTGCTCACGTATCTAAAGATGAAACTCTAAACCCTGGTTCATGCTAGGTCTCTAAGGCATATGGGGGACAGAGAAAACGATAAAATTTGATTCGTTGTTGCTGTGAAAAATTGAACGAATGGTATACATTATTGGCTTACCTACTATTTTGTATACACACCGCTTAAACTTAAAGATGGTTCTTGCGAAAAATTGTTACATTTGGCCCGGTTTTTGGATGGAATTGCTTACGGACAAATGGACAGGGACAAGGACAAGTATGAACCGGGCTTGACACGCTCCAAACTGCACTTACTGCTCATAGTTCGCCAAAGCAGCGCAGTCGTATTCAGAATACGTCGCATATACAATAGACCAGGAAGTGTATATACCGATCACATCAAGAGAGTCTCTTTTGTAACTAAAACAAAATTACGGTCATTGTTCGTCCATCAGAAGATTAAGCGGATTACATTTAAACTACTTTCGCTTGTAATCGATAATAATGTGATTTGAGAGTTTTACAAAAAATAAATTTTGAACTAAGTTTAGAACATTCAAATTTTTATTTTTTTAAATCTGTATTTTTAAATTTTCATAAGCGTATTGTTTATCCTGAAGTGAACTCAAAGGGCAATTAATATAACATGTTATATGATCTAAATAGCTTTGTTAAATTCTTCATTCCCAGATAATGACAGACTCAATACCGTTTATCTGTGTTACGGTCAATTTGACTGAATCACCATCAATGACATAATACCTTAATTGAGCAGCTTAATTGAGTTAAGCACACAAAAAACTTATAATTTGTCAGGATCTCTGGAAGACACTTAAAAAATTAACTTTTACGCTATTTCAGAAAAGGAATAGAGAAAAAAAGACAAATTCTAGGGGCTAAACGCTACGATGTAAGCAGACAATAATTCAGAGGTTGTTCGAATGTAAGTAAAGGACAAAGACACTTCGCGAGAAGTTGACAGATTCTATGCTTAAACTTCGACTAATGCAAAAACGTCGTTTTCGAAGAAAACAGATCACAATAAAAATCCCACAATGGGCTTTAAATTTTTAAAAACAATTTGCTTGGAACTGAATTAAATTTTGAAAAACCAATTCACACTAAACGCAATTTTTACACTACTTACATCAAAATTTCCAATACCCAATACCTATTCGTGAAAGGTCTCATTTTTTCCGTTAGTCGCTTCACATTTTTCATCTTTAACGCGTCAACGAACTATAAATCCCTTCACATCATACAACTAATCAACATAGTTAATAAAATTTGCTATAAAAAGACGGTAACACACAGACTCTGTAAATTAATAGTTTATTGCATAAATAAAGAAGAGCAAATTTGGATAAACAACAGCGAAGCAGAGTCATAGACGATTACAAATTCAGATTAACCGCATTAGAGTTACATTAATTTGTATTCTTTTATACTTTTTGTTTCTATCTTGTATTCTTTAATTGTAACTTTTGGTTATATTAAAAATTGGATTTAGCGGTTTATATTTAAATCGTTAAATTATAAACCAAATCAATTAAACTCTAATCTACTGGACCTACTTTAAGTAAACTAATGAAATAATAACTGAACTTGGTAGTTTTAATCCACTTAATCCGAATCACAAAATAGACCTTTTTTAATCCGTACAAATTAAAAACTTGACTCTAAAATTGAAAAACCCTTTAAGCCTAACCAAGACAATAGCAGTGGCGCTTACGCCCGTAGCCCGTTGTCCTATCAAGAGTACATAATCTTATCTCCCTAAACGGCACACGCTAACACAGCTTTAAATTATCAATGGCTTTTGTTTACTTTTGACAAGCGAATAAGCTCACGCTCACGTTCAATCGAAATACTCTTATAGGAAACGACCAGTAAGACACTATGTACTCTTGCTCCTAACTTTACAGAAAGTAGCATATCCGGTAGGAAGAAACAATAATTATGAAACATCACGACGGCTGACGAAGCCGACATATAAAAAAAATAAGGAAACCGAAAAAGTCACAAAAAAGCAGTTACTCAATTCTACTGCTTTTACGACGTTAAGCAACTAAAATTAAATTTACTTAAAATTATCATTAATTAAAAATTATCATTGGATTCTAATTTCGATAAATTTCTGAAAATTAGTGAAGCAGAGAACAAAAATTCTACAGTTAGTATCCATTGGAGTTATATAATTTATAATATATAATTAAATATATAAAATGTTTGATATGTGTTTACATATCAAACATTATCGTACTTAGAAATTCGTGATGCACGAAAGCAAGACAGCCGATGTACTCTTAATAGCCAAAGAGTAGTCCCTAAGACAAAATACTATCGTCAGCAATGCTCGACTTTCAATTGCAGTCCGTTCACTGATAGACTGGAAAATCGAAGTCATTCAATATCACATAAGAGGATGAGGTGGGTGGAGGGTTCCGCAAATCTGAGCAAAAGTGAGTAAAAATGGCAATTATTTCAAAACATTTGCAAAATTCGCGGTATTTTTGGTCAACCAATGTAGAATGGGACCCTGAACTCAAACAATACTGTAAAAAACGGACAAAGTACACACACATACAAAACAACTTTAATATTTTTATCAGTGTCATACTCTTCCCATTATGTACTCTTGGTTTACAAACAGGGCTCAACATAGTTGCCCGGGAACAATCCAGTGACGCCCTCCAAAACTCCCTCAAACCATCCGTCCTCATTCTTTTTCAGCACATAGATGACCGAATTCTCATGGAAGCCAAGCTCGTCTGGTTTCTGCGGCTGATAGTCGTACAGGGCTACCACTAAAATGAAAAAAAGTAAAATAAAAATGTACTCAACCGAGTCAAACTGAGCTTACTGACGAAAATTTTCTGAAAAGCTGAAAGTAAAGACAAACTGAAATCCGGATCATACTATTCAGCGCACGCATGTGTATATTCCTGACCTTAGGCACATTAAAGCATTTCAATAGTTCAATAAATTAGCAGCGATGATATTTCTCCCTAAGCAATTCCAAAAAACTGCCCGATCAAAATGTGATAGCACTACTCTACCTGAACAAATTGCATTCAAGCTAAGTCCAATTCGAATATGATTAAAAACATTTTGCCAATGCTTCACTACAGCTGACCAAATTTGTCCATGTCCCTGTGGGCTCAAAGATAATTAGCACGAACCTGCCTGACGGTCTAAACTCTAAAAACTCAAGCCCTATTCTACTCAGACAAAACAGGCCTGCGTCACATCAGTTAGTCTGAGTAGACTCATCAGTTAGTCTGAGTAGACTCAGTCGCAGTCGGTCTACGTAAACCTAAAGTCTGACCAGAAATCAATGCTGAACCGTCAGACAAAACAGGTGGCGCGATCCCATTTGTACCTACTCGCTGTATATATAATCTTGATGCTCACAATTCGTTCTTTGCGTCATGAAATCGCGTGTTTGTTTTTTGTCTCAGGGTTCAGCATTTTGTGGTCAGACTTTAGGCACGACTGCTGACCTTTTTCAATGTAGTTGACAGGTGCCCATTCCGGGTCGCGGCCGTGTGCTCGACCGTTCAGCGAGTGCATATTCTCCGGAACGCCGGCCGGAACCGGAGGCGGCGGCAGAGGCGGGGAGTCTGAAACAAAACCATAGCTATTTACGCCTGATGGCTGACTAGTTAAGGCGTTAGGACATTCGATCTGGGGCCTGTTGTCCATATTTACACTTTTTTAATTTTAAGAAAAAAAAGGGAAAAATCGTAATGAATTTATATAATGAATTTGTAACGAATCACCCGATTTTGCACTTACAATTGTTACAATTGTAAGACTTGTAAAGTTGAGCAACAGGCCCCTGGTTGCTGTTGGATCGAATCCTAGCTGCCTTGTGCGCCCTCTTAGCTGAGTGGTTAGGGCGGTGGACGACTAATCCGAAGGTGGGCACTGGGCAGTTCGAATCCCATTGAAGAGGTTTACGAAGTCCCATTAAGCAAGACAACTAAGGACATATTAAGGCCATACTAAGGCCGTTCAGCCTGCAAAATAACGAACAAATCATCGAAAAAAGTTGACCTTCTGCACTGCCTATTGGTGGCGTGATTATTTCGTAATCTTGCAGACTGACCGTACGTACGGAAGTAAGTATAAATTGATCCTTAGAAGTGTTTAACACTGACCTGGCCCGTCGATAATCATGAAATCAGGTGGCGGAGGAAGTGGATCTGAAATCAGTAGAAGAAATTAATTGAATAATTCGCCCAACGATCAGCAAATATTGTTCAAACTATTAAATAGTGAAGCTAATAATATTCAGGAATGGTTGAATATTATATTGAAAATCAGTCGCGTCTCGCTTAAAGCTTAAAAAGCCTGCCAAACTAAAAAATAGTTTTATAAATAGTATTTTTACCTGTTATACAGTAACATTTATTTTTGATGCATCCATTCATACGGTCCATTCATTAAATATATACCGGAAAAGTGCATGTATATTAAAGCGTGATTTTTGGTCAAAATTTTGTCAGCTTAAGGTGGTAGTGTCGCCAAAGCAGTTTTGCTCATAGGCTGCAGTATGAGAACTTTTTGCTTTGAAATTGTACGTTCACTGAGAAACTGGTGAAATGCCATATGGTGTCAAATAAATATTGCCAGACACTATACTACCAATATCTACCAATATTTTTAACCAATCACCATTTGTGAGCCAGACATCACACAATAGACATAAAAGTTTAAAAAAATCACGCCAGATATCAGATTGGCCAGCTTGTGAAGTACATGTAATGTTTTGACGCACACGTTTTTGCCACAAATAAGAAAAATAAAAAATGAAGGTTCGTTTTTCTTTTGATTTCAAAATAAGTGTCAATTTTTTTTACAATTTATCATTGCTGTGATTACTCTACAGGTTACGCACAGTTTCACAGTTCAAACAGGCATTACTCCACAACCACTCAAGCAATTTACACTAAATTTTGTATGCATAAACTAGAGCATATGTGCTTTTACTCTGTTAAAGAATCTAAACAAAAAGTTTTTTAATTGTGATGAAATTATCGAATGTGAATAGGTTTTCAAAACGTCATTTTTCCGACTTTGTGACTTCACTGCTGACTGTATGCTGCATCTATTTTTCTGAAACTTGGGAAATATATTTGCCTTGAAACATAAAAACACAACCCCCTATTTTTAGAATGTAATTTTTTTTCTTTTCAAAATCAAAATTTCAAAAATTATTTTAAAATACCACAAGAAATACACCACACTCAAATATTTTATATACTATTTATATATGGGGACGGAAATATAGAAATAAATAATTATTATATAATGCAAAAATAATATAAATAATAATATAAAAACAAAAAATAACAAAAAAATAAATATATAAATATAAATTAATAATAAAAAACTAATTTCATACTTTTAACATAAAGAACATTGACCTATTTTCCACTAAAAAATTCCCAAACCCGCGCAAAAACGACTCCTCCCGCGACACTACACCCTTAACAGACATTATACACGTAAGCCAAAGCCAAATTTTCTCATTATAATTATATAACACACAATAAATATAAATATATAAAAAAAATAATATAACAAAAATAAAAAAAATAAAAAAAAATATTTAAATTAAAAAAAAAAAAAATTTACCCAAAATAAACATAAAAAAAAAAAAAAATAAAATAAAAAAAATAAAAAAAATAATAAAAAAAAAAAATAAAAAAACACCCAAAAAACTAAAAAAATAAAAAAAAAATTAAAAAAAAAATTAAAATATTAAATATATTATAAAAAAAAAAAAAATATTATAAAAAAAAAAAAAAAAAAAAAAAAAAAAAACAAAAAAATTATAAAAAATTTTAAAAATGATAAAATTAAAAAAAATATATAAAAAATTTTATAAATAAATAAAAAAAAAAACAAAAAAAATTAAAAAAAAAAAAAAAAAAAAAAAAAAAAAAAAAAAAAAATCAACCCTCCCCCCCCCCCCCCAATTATACACAAAAAAAAAAAAAAAAAAAAAAAAAAATATAAAAAAAAAAAAAAAATTAAAAATAAAAAAAAAAAAAAAAAAAATTATTTAATAAAAAATAAAATAAATAAAAAAATATACAAACCAAAAAAAAAACAATATTATATAAAAAAAAAAAAAAAACCCCACCCCCAAAAAATAAAAAAAAATTAATAAAAAAAATTTAAAAAAAAATAAAAAAACAAAAAAAAAATAAAAAAAAAAAAAAAAAAAAAAAAAAATAAATTAAAAAAAAAAAAAATAAAAAAAAAAAAAAAAAAAAAAAAACCACACAAAAAAAAACAAAAAAAAAAAAACAAAAAAAAAAAAAAAAAAAAAAAAAAAACAAAAAAAAAAAAAAAAAAAAAAAAAACCAAAAAAAAAAAAAAAAAAAAAAAAAAAAAAAAAAAAAAAAAAAAAAAAAAACAAAAAAAAAAAAAAAAAAAAAAAAAAAAAAAAAAAAAAAAAAAAAAAAAACAAAAAAAAAAAAACAACCACAACAACAAACACAATTAGGCATGAAACATGAATATGCCCACAATCGAAAAATAAAAGCAAACTGTTAGGCTAAAAGCGAACACTTTACTCATTTGGCAGCGAAAAATCAAAAAATATGAACAACAGAATTCGTTCAATCATCAAAACTTCAAATCTAACTATCTAACCAAATCTACAAGCCATGCATTCTTAATTATTATTCTTTAGCCGGTTTGTTAGACTATTAACACAGAAAGTTACAGTTATTCTATATCTTAAATTTATTTATTGCTTATTATTGATGGTTTGTTATTAGTTCACTAATTATACAGTTTTCTTGACCATTCGAAACAACGTAAAGACCAAAAAATTTGGTAGCTAAGTGAATTGTGCAGTAGAAACAGAAAGGCATAAAAAATCGGTTGGAAAACTGAAAATCTAGGAAAAAAGCATGCACAAATTGCAAGCCAATTTACTTGTACCACAGATACAGGGTGGTATAAGATCTGCAAAGATAGAAAACTAATAGAAATGTGGTCAATATAAAGTCTGTGGAATTTGTGCCAAGCTATTGGGGTCGATTCATACTTACAGCCGTATGTCCGCTCAGCCGTAAACGTTACGAATTGGCAATTTTTTTGTAATTATGCTGGCTTCATGCATTTCGTTTAGATCGTGCCAATATCATAATTCTGCCAACAGGCGGTACATAACTACGCCTGTAAGCAAGAATGGACTCAAAACCGTAACCGACAGCGGAAAAACCAAATTATTGAAAGATAGCCAGTGCAAAGGGACCCAAAGCATTCAGTGCATAATTATTAGTAACAAAGTGTAGTGGGCGATATAAACAGTTTGCGAAAAATAGAGAATTCCTTTCAGTAAGGCTAAGAACGTTTGAGTGTGCGTGTGCGTTCTCAAAAATAATTTAAATTCAATTTTCGGCTCAGGTTTGGATTTCGATTTAGGTTTGGATTTAGGCTTAGGCTAAGAAGACCCAAAGTTAGTATCAAGCTTAGTTTGCGCTTAGAATGAAGCTCAGGATAAATTTTGAAGTTTGCATGTTTCTGTCCGTAGCCCTGCTGTTACTATAGCTTCGTAAATGGAGAAGACTAATGATACTATATACAGTGTTTGACTAATTTGTTGTGACAACACTATAAAAGGTCAACAGCCTGTACAATTTCAGGATATATATACGGTCTCCACGCTTAAATAGCTAATTTCTTTATTTATATATTATTCTTTAGGACAAGTATATCTATACATTTTGTACTAAAATCAACGTCTCTAAAGTCTAGAATTTAGACTTTGGAGACGTTGATTTTAGTACAAGATAATACACCAGCCGATTACCTCAACTCAATCTATTTTATATCCCCTCGCATTACGGTGTAAATTTAGACCCAAAAAAGCTGTGTAACATTACAGTCCAATTATTGTGTACACATTGTGTATATACACTGTACACACACAAAAATTAGCCACAGTAGTCCACTCATGCCTACCAGTGTGTTCATAGCCATAGGCCGCCATCATTTGAGGCTGTGCCGTGGCCCCCCCAGCATGATGGTGACCGTAGCCCGCGGGCAAACTATCCCCCCCTGGTCCGTAGACATTGCCCCCAGGCCCCCCCGTCGTGTGACGCCCCATCTGAATCGAACTATAGTTGCCCGGACCGCCAGTGGCCATGCTTGAGGGGGGCAGCATGCCTGTACGCTGAAAATCACAAACCATTTGTAACCAAACCAATTCTGGAGGTGGTATATAATGGACACTGAGGGCCTAATCGCTTAGCGGATTAAACGGATTATTTTAGTCCGAAGGTTAAGAATCACATATCGGACTAAACGGACATTAATTTTAGCCTTGACCTATTCCTACACAATCACCACACCTGGCATATTTCTAGTGGGGGGGCTGGGGGGGGCGCCCCCCCATTTGGTCCGGAGCCACCCCATTTTGCTCGCCCCCCCCATTTCAGAAGGGGTGCCCCCCCATAGCCCAAAATGTTTTCCGGTAGGGTATTTTAGCAAATTTTTAGGTGTAGCAATGTCGTGTTCGTCGGGTTTTTGAGTCCTTTTTGGCTAAATTTAGTGTTAGTGTAGCTATAATAACGTACAAAAACGTAACATTTAACGTATAATAACCATTTTTTTCCTGTAAAAATAGTGTTTTATTGTGAAATTAGTGAAATCGTGAAACATTCAAACATTCAAATCTGACTTCCTTTAATACTTGGTCTCTTCAAATGATACATTACAGACTGCTTAGTTCTAAAACCAGAAAAAATTGAAAAATATATACAAGCTTTTAGTGTTTATCCGTATATAAAAAATACCTGCGTCTGCGCCAAACCCGGATACCGCTGGTAGACGATATCGTGTCCGCCGGAGGCCATTGTGACCGGAACCCGATAGTCACGACCACCGGAACTTGACACCTAAAAAAACAATAATGAAAGTTCAGCCCTTTCGTTTCACCAGAACAGAAAGCTTGTTGGTGCATTCTAATAGAATCGGATTAACTATATTGCATCATTCCTGATCTACTGAATTAGTTTTACCTAAAGAGATTTTTTAGTTTGTTGCGAAAACAATGCTGACTCAAACAAAAAAAAACAAGCGGCAATTCTGCAGTGTCTGAAACTTTGGCTTGGCTGTCAGAACCCTGCCTCACACGAAACCTGTTCAACTAATGCATCATACCGACGGCGCTCTGCCCCCAGCCATATAATGCGAGCCATAGTCGGCCGTGGGCGGCCCCCCTTGCTGCGCCAAATAGGCTCCCATGTTATACTGGCCCGGGCCCCCGCCGCCCGATCCTGAACTGCCCCCGCTAATGGTGGACGCCGTTCGGGTGACCAGTTGTTTGGGCTCGCGAGTGTGGGTGCGCACGCCGTGACCTGAAATTAGAAACTGGATTAAGCGGATTAGATTTAGGTTCAGGGTTAATATTATTTGCTAAGGAAAAAACCACGAGCCCACTCATCTGATAAAGCTACATATTATATGCAGTTTATGAAGAACCTGTACGCCGCCAGAATTTCAAATAATAAATAAATCCAAAAAAATGAATTTAATATATATATAATATATATCATATATATATATAATATATATATATATATATATATATATATATATGTATATATATATATATATAATGTATATCAGGGATCGACCGGAGTTCCGGTTCCGGTTCCGGTACTTTTTGGCTCCGGTTCCGGCTCCGGTATTTCAAAAGCACCGGAACCGGAACCGGAACCACAACATCCCTGACACAGGGTTTTGCTTTGAATTTTGTCTTGTTCGCCCATGAAAAGTTTCCGATAGGTCTCCAATTGACCACAACCGGCCAGAAAATAAAAAATATTTCCACATTTTTTTCTAGAAACTCTTGCGACTCGACTCTGTGGCTTGTTTAGTCATAGTCTTCCTTTTTATTCTTTTTCGCCAAATCTCATGCATATGTATATACTGCAAGAGATTTTGCAGTATCTACTAGCTTAATAGTGTTATCGTTTTGACTACTTTATCTAAAACGGATACATAAAGTAAATTTAAATAACCTTAATAATAATTATAGATTCTGAATCTGATATTTTATTCTACCATTGTGTCGTGTGTTGTAATGCAATGCTAATTCTTTATCGGAGATGCTGTGCTTCTGTGTGCGATTTTTGTATATATTATATACTTCAATCAAACTACTCAAACTACTGCGATGAAAGCCGAAGGGCAGGTTTTTCACGCGAAATCGAAAAAATTTTTCTGTGTAAACCTAACTATCTTACAGGGCAGGGGGCCGCGATGCTGCCGCATACGGCGTGCCCAGGGGGGAATTCCCCCCGAAACTTTTTCCCAGTAAATTTATACACAAGGGTCCCCCCTTTGGTTTTTACGGTCCGGCCGAAAAAAATTTCTGATACCATCACCATCACTATCACCATCTTTTGTTTTGTTTTTTCTGTCGGAAGATTATTTTGATACGTCTCCAGTTGACCGAATCCGGTCTAAAACTTGGAAAAATGGCCAATTTTTTTTAGGGGCTCTTGCCTCCAGACCCCTGCATCTTTGTGGTTTAGTGATTTTGCGTTTGTATGCGTTTTATAAAGTGTTAAAATTGCCAAAAAGTGCATTCTAACAACCCATTACAAAAAATCGAAGTCATTCCCCCCGAAATTTTTTTCTGGGTACGCCATTGCCCTTTCCACCTGACATTTTCCAGTGGACAGTGGAATGGGTATATATGTGGTAGTTCAGAGGAGGACCCAGTCAGGTCCCGGACCCAACTAGTTCGTAGCAGGACTCCGATACAGACTAGTTCAGATCGGGACCGTCAAGTGAACGAAGAGGCGGCTTGACATGAAAGTCTCAAGCGCAGACCAGTAGTGTAAATTCCTTCTGTAAGTGTTGACCATACATGTAGTTGGTGGGGGGGATGGGGACTGACCCAGATCATCAAGAGCATTAAAGTCGATCTTCTGTCTAACATATCGCTGCGGCTTCTCCTGTTGTGCTGGCGCCACTATCTTGTGCTGTCTAGACAGTGTCTTGTTGGTGGTCAAAATACCAATTTCCCGCCGTGCAACTTTCTCTTTATGAATGTCCACAATCTAAAAAAAAGGATAATACAAAAATATCAAAACAAAATTAGCTCAAGTCTGGCGTAAACTGCAGCCAAATCTAACAATATACGACAAAAATACGTTCAGCAATATCAAGCGAGTGTCATGGGTAAGTACGACCATTAACTTGGTCATGTTATCAACCGTATAATATTCACAAAATATTTTGTCATGTCTTTTTCCTTTTCATTTCAGTCTTTAAACGTTAAACAGGAGGCAATCATGTCAATTATTGATTCAACATAAAGGCATCACTACAAAATCACACATGTGAAGGCGTCAAAATTTAGTGGGGCTTTCCGGCCAAATTTTGAAGACCCTCTCCCACCATAACGACCAAAACAACGCTTAATTTTCCGTGTTATTTTCAATAAACTAAATGCCCACATTTTCAAGGACCCCTCCGCCCCTCGATTTTTTTGGGTGAGGGGGAGGGGGGAGGAATGGAATCCCCTCCTTATATACAAGGCATGCTACAAATAATACCATTGATTGATACCTGGGAAATCTGCGTGACCTCCGACTCCATGACAAACAGTTTCTGCGACTGCAAATCCAGCATTTGCAATAGATTGGAGGCCAGCGTGTTGATCTGATAAGCCACGCTGGCCAGCGACTGCACCGTGTAACGCTTCGTCTCATCCAAAGCCGCCTGTTTGTCTGCCGCCTGAAATAGACCGTGGGAAAAAGTGAGCCTGAGTAAGTCGCCCTACTAAAATATATCGTCCGTGGGAAAAAATGAGCAGGAGTGAGCGAGTCTACAAGCGGTGGATCGGCATAACAATCGTGCTTGGGTCTGTCAGCTTTATGCCATTTACATGTAACAGGGTTCAAGTTTTGGGAACTTCTTTGGCCAAATTTTGAGCACCCTCCCACGATCGACAAAAAACACCCTAACTTTTGCAAAATTTTTACCGTTGTGTTGCTCCAATATTCGGTATATCGTATATTATAATCTCTACCTGGCACACCAGGACATGTATATAAATACATAGTTGAATGTAAATACATACAAGGCCTGAAGGAAGAACCCCCCTCCTAAAAAATTCGGCATTCGCACAGTCTCAGACGTGTTTCTCATCTCTGTATTTAAATTCAGTGCGAACTCACGCATACGGCGAACTGCATGAGTCCGCCTTCCCAGGACAAAAGTCTTAACGGCCTTAACGGCCTTAACGGCACAAATTTTTTTCATAATGGTTGATTTTAGTTTCCTTGGAGCATAGCATACATAATATAAGCATTATTGACAACTAAACATTATAATTATGAAATCTTGCTAGACGAAATTAACCTGTAAATAATTAGCTTCGCAATAGGCCGCCACTCGTTCCAAGTTCGAATAACTGCTTTCTAAATTCTGTCTTCCTTCCGGAATTTCATGTTCAATCAGAGCACCAAGATCTGACATCGTTGCGATCGGTCTGATGAGTAACAAATCTATAAAAATTTACACATAATAAAAAGTTTCAAAAACTTTTTACAAAACTAAAAATAAACACTTAGATTGGTTGGCAAAAACGAACTTAGAGATCAAGGGCGTAGCCAGGGGGGGTTGTTCAGGGGGTCTGAAGTCTGAACCCCTTCGCTTTTGAACGAAGCTGCAGAAATCGTCAACTAGGGTGGACTCAAACCGCTAAGGGTGATACAGTAGACCACTCATAATTCCCCCCTAAATACGCCACTGCTAGGGAGTAGGGTCCCCCTTTGTTTTTCGTGGCTCAGCCAGAAAAAATTTGATATATACGTCTCTAATTGACCAAATTTAGCGTAAAAACATAAAAATCTTGAAATTTTTTGCTGGAGGCTGCCGTCCCCAGACCCCTGAAGGGGTTTTTTTTTCGTTTTCGAAAGTGTGCAAAATCTGTGCAAAATACTTTTTGACTGTGCATTTTACTTTTGTAGTGTGCAAATTTTTGTAGCCGAATTTGAGCCCACTAAGCCTGACATAAGGTTAAAAAATTCCATAGGCACTAAGTCATCATTGCGCATTTGCGAGATTTGACACAGCCTTTTACATGTCTCTTCATTACCACTGTGGTTGTGCAGTGGGGTACCCAGAAAAAAATTTCGGGGGGAATGAGTGCGATTTTTTGTAATGGATTAAAATGCACTTTGTAGCAATTTCAACACTCACAAAACGCCTTATATACAATACCACCGCAAGATTACTAAACCACGAAGTTGTAGGGGTCTGGGGGCGGCAGCCCCCAGAAAAAAATAGACGATTTCTTCAATTTCTAGACCGAACAGGGTTTTTTTTCAAATCCGAGACTGCGTCCATTTTGCGTCCCGTTCAAATAAATTGCGTCCCACACGATGACAGTGCGTCCAGGTGGTACAGTAAAAGTTTTGTGTTTCTATCGGTGCACACACTACGTTATTAACGTCATTGACATTCTAGGTGACATCACCGGAGGGGGGTGCCCAGAAAAAAAGGGGAATGAATGGCTTCTATTTTCTGTTTTGGGTTAAAATGCATTTTTTTGTAATTTTAACAAGTGGATTTGCATTACAAATGCAAGATCGCTAAGGGGATCTGGGCCTGGGGGCGGCACCGCGCAGAAAAGAAATTGGAGAATTTTTCAATTTTTAGGCCGAATTTGGTGATCTGGAAATGTATCAGAAATTTTTTCCGAAAGAAAAATTAAAACAATTAAAGATGGAAACGTCACATAAGACAGTGTCTTATATACACAAGTAAATGTAGCATAAGGCACTCGTGCACATGAAAATTCAGCATAATGAATATACTCGTGCATAAAGGCATAGGCTTTGATGAAAGATGAAGCAGCAATGAATAGTA
This sequence comes from Trissonchulus sp. WLG1_4, assembly GCA_030248245.1. Taxonomy (NCBI): domain Eukaryota; kingdom Metazoa; phylum Nematoda; class Enoplea; order Enoplida; family Ironidae; genus Trissonchulus; species Trissonchulus sp. WLG1_4. The sequence goes on from JASANF010004777.1 coordinate 115,315, forward strand.
AGCCACATAGTTGCAGGGGTCTGGGGCGGCAGCCCCCAGGACAATTTGTTTGAGAATTTTTTTAGGCCAAATTTGATCAATTGGAGACGTATCGGAAATTTTTTCTAGCCGGCCATAAAAACAATAAGGGGGGGACCTGGGGGCCCTTGTGTAAAAATTCACTGGGAAACAATTTCGTGGTGGGTAATTCCACCTATTTGCCTACCCCCCTGGGTACGCCCTTGTCCGTAGCCCACCCACCCCCTGGGTAAGCCTCTTCACTAAATTGACCAACCGTAACTTTTTAAAATTTTAAAAGCCAAAATTGAATATATCGGAAATTTTGTCTAGCGAAACATTTAAAACCAAAGGTAAGACCGCCACATCACTCATCAGCAAGCATATCAAACAAGTGCGTAGGTGTTTTAACGTACTCCTTCTTTTGTACGAGGGGCATGACCGAAATTAGACGGGGTAATTTCCATGTAGGGGAAAAACCCACTTTTTGAAAATGGTCTGGCGATGTCGAAAAACCCAGTAGCTACTCCAAATCCAAAAGACTCATGTTAGTGCAAAAAGACGTTTATTATTACTACAAATGCCCATACTGGCACTTTCTCGATCGGATTCTTTGGGGTGGGTTTTTTCAACACATAGGTTTTTCCCATAAATGGGTTTCCCCCTCCCCAAGTTTTTGGCTTCCCGCCAAAAAACGGTAAGAGATAGCGGAATGAAACCGGTTCCAGCAATTAGAGCAAGGTTAGGCGTAGGCTTACGACAGATTATTTTGGTTTCCCGTGTAAACGTATAGTCTACATGACGAAATATGAAAATGCGGGTTTTTTTCCATGCCTGCTATACGCCCTTGGGTATATACATTTTCGGTAGATTATGGATCCAAAGTTTTGATATGTGGACACGTGTTTAAATCCGAAATCGAGGGCAAAATGTGACACAATGTCCGTTTTTTATACTCGCCAATTTTGAGAGACACGTTTGGCGTCACTGAACATGCTATATGCAAAACTTTTTTTAAATGTTTCATAGAGTCGGGATGAGATATGACATTTCATCAAGGTTTTTTTTTTGTGTCCAGGAGTGTGTCCAGGCACAATTTTTTCTTGCGGGACACAATTTTTTCCTGCCGGACACAACTTAGACACACCTCTCGAGAAGCCCCTGACAATGATTATGGTGATGATGTAGCTAGGTTTACCGAAAAAAATTTCCGATACGTCTCCTATTGACCAAAATTGGCCTAAAAATAAAAAATTTCTTCCAATTTTTCCCTGGGGGCTGCCGCCCCCAGACCCCTGCGACTCTGTGACTTACTATTCCTTGTTATTATCTTTCATCAAAGCCTATGCATGTCTACACGAGTATATTATGCTGCATTTAGTTGTGTAATACACTGTCTGGGCTGATATTCCCATCTTGTGTTTTATTGTCCAGTCGGAAAAATTTTCTGATACGTCTCCAGCTGACCAAATTCAGCAAAAAAATTGAAAAAAACTCCATTTCTTCCTGGGTACACCACTGGCTTTTACAACAAACAGACTCAACTCATTGCGCTTAAAATGGCTGCGGCTTTACAAGATACAACTAAAAAACGCTATTATAAAAAGTGAAAAAATTTCTTCAGACCTCCGCCCCCCCCCCCCCCGGAAATTGAAGTCTGGGATTGCCAGTGCTGTATGTATATACATGAATATATACATTATGCTGCATTTACACTGTAATGTGACGTTCGAAACTTCAAACCCATTGGTTTTTCTTACCCGGAGGGAAAAAGTTCCGATACGTTTCCTATTGACTAAATTTAGCCTAAAAATCGACAAGGTCTTTATTTTTTAGAAAAAAATTCCGATACATACATCTAGTTTTGGATTCTAAGCTCAATTTTGCCCAAACATTCCCGCAAGTGTTGCAAAAATTGCTTTTTCTATGCAAGCTTGTGTATAGAAATTTTAAAAAGCTCTGGTTTCTGGGGGCTGCGGCCCCCAGCCCATGAATTCTGTGTTTTACTGACAAGTGCGGCTAAAAAAACAATTGGCTCTGTATATATACTCACCGCTGCAAAATTTTGGGTAATGCCACTGCACATCTTACGTACGTTTCTGCATAAATAGCGAATAAGCAAAAATGGTTTACATCAAGCATGGACACTTTGTAACCAATACTTGACGCCAGATTAGGTTTTTTTGTGCAAAATCCGTGCAAATGTACGCTTTTTTTAAAATTTTGCACACAATAATTAAACTTTGGCGCAATAATGCACAGTACCTGTCGAGCCTGTGATAAGCTCAGAATGCACTGTTTTTAATGCAAAATTGAAAAAAATTTCTGGGAGCTGCCGCCCCCAGACCCCTGCGTCAACTCTCATCACTGCCGTTTGACGGTATGTCTGGTATTTTTTCTAGTATTGGCTGTTATGTTTCAGTAGGTTAATGCAAATCTTATTTTTATTCATATATATACCCGTTTCATTGGAAAAATTTTTGGATCTGCCACTGGTAAGGCTTTAGGGCGTACCCAGGGGGGGGGGGTAGGGGGGAATTCATACCCCACGTAAGTTTTTTCCCACTGAATTATCACACAAGAGTCCCCTCTGCGGTTTTTATTTCCCGATCGGAAAAAATCTACGTAAGGTATAAAAACACACACACACGCATATATATATATATATATATATATATATATATATATATATATATATATATATATATATATATATATATATATATATATATATATCTATATATATATATAGTCAGAGGGGGTAAAAAAAATACGATTGAAAACATGGGGTAAAAAAAATATATACACCCCCCTCCAAGAAAAACCTCAACAGGTATTTGAATACATACAAAGGAAGCACTACTAGTTCTACATTACTTAAACGTATTACCTAGTCATGATCTGTCGTTAGCTTATAATACGAAGCTGATGAAATCATGCACCCAAAATATGGCTCATTTTACAAGAGCCAACAAAATTTTCACAAGCTTCTATTGTCGCGTGGTCTAGCTATTTTCCGACACTAGCTGCGCATATGACATAGTCAACTACCCTTCTTGCAAACTGTGAATGGCTCTTTTCTATTGGTACTGGTTGGCGCCTACGGGAGCCATATTTTTTTTACCCCCCATTTTTGGTCGATTTGTGGGGAAAAAATACTGATATTTTTTGCCTTCATGTTGTGTTTTTAAACCAAAACAACTTCATTTGCTAAGAAAAGTAAGCACAGGAAGGTGCTACGGCCTCCAAGTGTACTACGACCACCGACTGCTAACAGAGCGGTTCCAGCTACACTAGGGTTTGAAAAATATTTTTCAAAAAGAGTGTAGTGTAAAAAGTAGTTGTGTCGTTCTTGGGGCTTTAAATTCAGTGGCCTTTTCTTTTATGTGCGAGTTTAATTTAAAAAATGAGTAAGTTCGAGTTGAGTTTCATAACGGTTGAAGCATTTTGGTCTGCGTTCCTGGGATGAGTCAGAATCGACCCGTATTTTTTTCCCCGCGACCGTATTTTTTTCCCCCAAAGTGGGGGTAAAAAAATACGTTTATTTTTCGATTTACATAAAATTAGTAATGCAGAGAGAAAAGTTTAATATGTGGTTTTGTAGAGCAACTCTGCGAGGTATTGTCGGAAAAATGTTTGCCCGAGAAACTTAATCCAGGAAAGCAAAAAAACCTTGTACTCATTATTTTGTATTTGTATTTTTTTTACCCCATCTGACTATATATATATATTTACTTTTATATAGGCAAAGAAAACGCATTTAGTTTGTACAAAAATATAAATTTTTGCTCACAAAAATTAAAATTTTGCACAATTATGCACGCAAAATTAAAAAAAACCTGCTTGACTCGAACGGCCGAACTGACACCCAGACACACTCGACGCTTACGAGACACAAATTTTTTTCGCCGGACACAACTTGGACACACCTTCCATTTTCAAAAAAAAAACCCTGCATTTCATTTTTTACAACTGCGATTCAGTCTCTTCCCCCTCGCCCCCAAGCAAGCAGCTGCTGCATACTTCAGGCATATATACATACACACAATGCCCCAGAATTGCATGGGTTTGGGGACGGCAGCCTCCAGAAGAAAATTGGAAAATTTTTGATTTTAAGGTCAAATTTGGTCAATTGGAGACGTATTGGAAATTTTTTCTTACGATTCGGTCCACCAGCACCCGTACATGGCCTTTATACTTGGGTTTTTTAATCAGAGTTCCAAAAAAATCACTGCGTCCCGTTTGCGTCCCGCTAAAAAAATTTGCGTCCAGCTGAATGTCATTGCGTCTGGACGCACTGTGGGACGCAAAAAAAAACCATGAGACCGAATTTGGTTAACTGGAGACGTATCAGAAATTTTTTCTGACAAATTTTAAAACAAAAGGTGGCAATATCACATTAGACAGTGTACTGCACAAGTAAATGTAGCATGATATATATACTCGTGTAGACATGCAAATGTAGCATAATGTACTTGTGTATACATGCATAGGCTTTGATGAAAGATAATATAGAACTAGGAATAGGAAGTCATAGAGTCACAGGGGTCTGGGGCGGCAACCCCCAGCAAAAATTTGGGGGAAATTTTTGAATTTTAGGCCAAATTTGGTCAATATTGGAGACGTATCGCAAACTTTCTCAGACAAGAACTTAAAACACGAGGGAACGTCACATCAGATAGCACACAAGCAAATGCAGTACAATGTACACTCGTGTACTCATGCATAGGCTTTGATGAAAAGTAATGACAAGGTATACTATGCCTTAAAGTTGCGGGGGTCTGGGGGCGGCAGCCCCCAGAAAAACATTTGGAAAATTTTGGTTTTTAGGCCAAATTTGGTCAATTGGAGACGTATCGGAAATTTTTTTCGGCGGGCACTAAAAACCAAAGGGGGGACCCTTGTGTACAATTCACTTGGGAAAAATTTCGGGGGGGGGGGGCGGCCGCAGCGCTGCCCCCCCCCCCCTGGATCAGCCCCTGCTAACAGTATATAATTAATTTGGGTTTATGTATTTGCATAATATAACATAGACACTAGACAGGTGCAGGGTCAGGGGTTGACGCAGGTCGTGAGTACCCGCTGGTTGTTGGTACCCACGGGTTGGCCTTGGCTTGTGTCGGAAAGTTTGAGCCGTGGGTCAACCCGCGGGTATCCACTTCAGGTTGCGTTGCGCGGGTCGCTAAATTTTATTCCGACCGGCGAAACATGGAAACATTATACTACAATTATAACTACATCAGAAACAGACTCCAATTTTACAGGAATTCGAGTACTGCGTAGCAGTGCCATTAATTTAAATATATATAAGCAATGTGAATTGTGAACCATGTATATACAGATGTGCACTGAGCAATTTATACATGGGCATCAGCTAAAAACAATCATCAGAGGTAGATGAAATATGTCGAATGGTGGGTCAAAGTGGGTCGCGGGTCGGCGTTTACAGCGCGAGTTGGGTCGCGGGTTACCCACGATTGTTGAGCCGCGGGTTGGTTTGGGTCGCACCTCGTAAATTTTGACCAGAGTTCACCCCTGTGCAGAGTAGAACTTGGAAATTTTTTGAAATTTCACAGTAAATTGGCTATCAGGAGCCGTGCCAAAAAATTTTGTAACACAGAACCAAGGAGGTGAGACTTCGTGGGGAGAGGACGCCGGACCGTCATTTCTTCTGGAATGAAAGGTTGTGCAAAGTTTGTGCAAAATAATTTTGGACTGTGCAAAATACTTTTCAATTGTGCAAATGCACAGTATTTTGCACAAAAAAAAACCCCTGCTGAAACCCTGAAATATAGCAGTCTTTGTTATTATTTTTCATTAAAACCTATGCACGTCTACCCGAGTACATACTATATATAGTATATTATGCCGCATTTTAATTTTTATGCCGAATTTGGTCAACTGAAGACATGTCTAAAATTTTTTTCAACAGAAAAATTAAAACAAAAGATGGGACATGGGAATCTCACACCAGACAGTGTATTACACAAGTAAATGCGGGCCGTAAATTTGAAGGAACGGTAACGTTTTTGAAAAGTTACATCTGATCACAGGAAAAAAATTTATCGAAAAGTGACAAAAAAAGAAGGAAAAATGGAGAAAATGCATTTTGAACCAATTTTAAAATAAGTATATATATATTCCTTTAATTTTCATACCTATGTCGTGCTTTTTTAGTACATATTTTGCCTAAACTTTTGCTTTTTTCCTTCAACTTTCGTTTTTATTTCTACACATTTTTAGTCTAATTTTGGCCTAATGTCGATCACATTTCCGCTAAATTTCAGCAGTTGTTCTATTATTTTTCAGCAATATATATTTCATTTAAATTTCCGTCATATTTCCGCTAAATTTCTCCAACTTTTCGGTTATTTTCGGCAACATTTCATTTAAATTTCTGTCAAATTTCTGCAACATTTCTTTTTAAATTCGGGTTGAATTCCGCCAGGGGGCTGTTGCTCAGCTTTATATACAAATCTTAGAATTGTAACAGTTGTAAGTACGAAACCAGGTGATTCGTTACGAATTCATCATATTAATTCATTACGAATCACCTGATTTTTCACTTACAATTGTTACAATTGTGAGATTTGTAAAGTTGAGCAACAGTCAACGGTCTCTGTCAAATATAAATTATTTTTCTGCTGGATATATGCAAAGGCTAGTGGCTACTGTAAGTAGCGAACGACCGGAGGTAAAATTTTGCCGGAGCCGGATAGAAAATGCCGGAGCCGGAGGCAGTGTTTTTAAAAAAATCAATTTGTATATGTTGACAATTTTGACCATATTTTTTCATTTTTTTCCGAAACAGCATTCTGAAATTTTTCAACACTCACGCCACATTTCTATACATTATGTTCTTACACACCTATTCAACCAAAATTGGCCACTGGTCCTGGTCATTGTTTAGAAAGATCTGACAAAAAATTTTCGTCAACATTGATAAAAGTCGAAAATTTGGTCAAGCTGACTAGTATGGTATTTTGACTCGGGTGCCGAAGGTGTAGTCAGAGGGTGGTTCAGGAAGTCCATCTGAGCCCCCTTTTTAGTCGAACCTTACGAAATCGTCAACAAGGGTTCCCCAAAAAAAAGATAAATTTGGAAAAGATTGCACTTTGTAGATGTAGATGCCGTAAATGTCTCTAGCTTCTGGGGGGTGCGGCCCCCGAGGCGTATCTCAGTGACGTAGCCAGGAAAAAATTTTGGGGCATGGCTTTTCGATATTTTGTAATGGGTTAAAATGAACTTTTTTGTAATTTTAACACACCAGTTTGCGAGATAACAGTACATACTGTGCAAACATTATATATATACTAATTTTGACCGGCCAATGACATCAGACCTAAAAGTCGAGCTGAAAACACTAAATTACGTACATAGTTGCAGGGATCGGGGGGTGGCAGCTTCCTAAGAAATGTGACAAACTTTTCTTTTTAACCAGCCAATCAGAAACTTTTTCCCACCAGAAAATTGAAATTAAAGGGCGAACGTAATAGTAGAATTACATAATGGTGCAGAGGGATCGTCGCCTCCATTGCAGTCGGCAGTAATATGAGTATTGTAACCGACTTATCTTTCCGTTAGCCTTGATTTTTTCTTAAAATTTGAACTTTTTGCCAAAATTTCAACAATGAAAAATTCTCCGGCTCCGGCACTTTTTTTGCCGGAGCCTCAAATCCAGCCGGAGCCGGAGCCTCCGGTCGATCGCTAACTGTAAGCCCCGTATTCACATACTAACACCAACTAACGCTTAAACTTAGTGTTTACACTTAGTGTTAGCGCTTATAAGCGCTAAATGTTATTCACATACTTACACTTCACTAAAGGCCGATTCACACGCTGCGATTTTACTGCGATTTTGCCGCAGCGTTTTTGCCGCTGCGGCAAAACGCAGCTTGCCGCAAGCAAAACGCAATGTCTGAACAGACGCAGCGTTTTTAGTGCGGAATGCCTGCGTCTTGAATTTGCCGCAGCGTTTTAAACGCCAGACTGCAATTCGACCTGCGATTTCATTGCGTTTTGATGCTACGTTTGTGTTGGTTTAAACAATTTTCGCTTAGCACTTTGTCATTTTTTTGAAACAGTAAAGACGCAGCAAACTGACCTGCGAGACGCACTAAGGCCGCAAAGCTTGTTCAGACGGTGCGTTTCGTTTGCGACACCCTGCGGCTTGCGTTTTGCGTCAAAATCGCAGCGGCAAAAACGCACCGTGTGAATCGGCCTTAAGCGTTAGCGCTAAGCGCTAACACATAGCAAATGCTTTGCGTTAGTATGTGAATAGCACTTAGGGCCTATTCCTTTACCGGATTAAAGGGTTAATTAATATAATAGGACTAAACGGTTTAAAAATTATGCTGAAGAATGCCATTCCAAAACCTCCAGACTTGTTAAGCGTGCATGTTAAATCCGCTTAGTCCAATGGTAGTTTTGGAATGGGGTCAAGCTAAAATTAAGCGGCAGACGTATTCTAGCTCATTTAGTCCGTTTAACCCGATTTGCGATTCCAAAACCTCGGACTAAAACAAGTCAAGACCGTTTAATCCGGTAAAGGAATCCCTTAGTATATATGTGAATATATAGTGGTGTGGGGAAAAAACCCTACGCGTTTGCGGGGAAAAAACCCTAGTGCTTCCTGGCCGAACCTTTAGACATAGGCCCATTTTGAGTATGTAGGTGGGAGGGAAGCGCATCCCAAACTGACTTACCACACCAATTTTTGTGCAGTTCTGAGGCCTGTAGCATTTTTTATGAAATATCCAAATTTCGCATGTTGAAAAATTTCAGTGACAAAATTTTCCAAATTTTTTGACTTGTCATAATTTTTCACAAAAACACTTTTGGCCAACGCCGTTTGCATCTTTCAAGAGAGTTAAATTTCCTCTATACTTCTAAAGCGCAAAAACAGTGAAAAACGTTGTGGTTGACCTGTGACTGTTCAAAGTTTGTGCGGGGAAAAAACCCTATTGCGGGGAAAAAACCCTATTGCGGGGAAAAAAACAATTTTGTTTGGCGACATTTTTTTGCTAAACTCACCCATTGTTGCTACTAAAGTTGGTTAATCTGGGCTAACAACATGCGTAGAGTTCACTAAAACCGTTTATTCGGCCGCAAAACGTCGTTTTTTGTCATTTTGGGCCATACACCGACACCCCTTACGAAACCTGTTTCGGTGATGTTTCACCAAAATTTGGCATTTTTTGCAATATTTAGGTTTTAGCTGCTGCGTACCACTTAATTCCAAAAATGATAGACGCGGGGGGTGTTTTTCCACTGTTTCTAACGTAATAAGCGCAAAAATTTGTTTTAATGCTTTTAAATACGGAAAAAATGAAGATTTCGGGTGAAGTCATGCCAAAAAGGGTCGATTTTAGAAGAATCATTGTGAGTCACATGGGTGTCGGAGAAACGGTTTAGTCCATACTGCAGCCTAAGAGTTGTAGAACACGATGAAATTGTGTTTATACTCACTGCTAATAGAACAACCAGAAAAAGTGATAGGGTTTTTTTTCCGCATAGGGTTTTTTTCCCGGAGGTTTCGAGACTCATTACTCAGAAACGTGAGTAGTTACAATCCATTTTATTAGTGCAACAGTTAGGCGAAAGATGGCCGTTATAACAGCCGCGAGCATTAATGGATCCGATTTATCACAGGAAAACCAGGAAATCTGAATTTTCTGTAAAATTTTTTCGGTTACGGATTTTTCAGATGTTTTTACCCTTTCCATTCAGAGACATTTTACAGACTTTCAAAGGAAATTCAGATAAATTTCAGAGAAGTTCAGGGGAAATTCAGAGAATTTCACCCCGAATTCAGAGACTCTGAATTTTACCTGAAAAAATTGTTACTGGCTTTTCAGATAAATTTCAGATACTTTTTACAAGAATTTCAGATAAAAATTACCTGATATTTACAGATGTGAAAAACATGTGAATTTTCTCTGAAACTCGTGTAAAAAGTATCTGAAATTTATCTGAAAAGCCAGTAACATTTTTTTCAGGTAAAATTCAGAGTCTCTGAATTCTGGGTGAAATTCTGAATTTCCCCTGAACTTCTCTGAAATTTATCTGAAATTCCTCTGAAAGTCTGTAAAATGTCTCTGAATGGAAAGGGTAAAAAACATCTGAAAAATCCGTAACCGAAAAAATTTTACAGAAAATTCAGATTCCTGGTTTTCCTGTGTATGTGGAGCACAGGACGACCCGAAAAGTTGAAAATAGGGTTCTTTTTCCCGCACCACTATATATATACGGGCCTAAGTGTTATTCACATACATACTTATGTACACATCGCTTAGCGTTTAATTAAGCGCTTAGCAAAGACTGATGCTTCGCTATCTTTCATAGGCTCAACACATATGAGTGTGTGTACATTTTCAAAAATACTTAATTTACGCTTCGGTTAGGATGTCGGCTTAGGCCTAGGCTTAGGCTTAGTTTTGTAGTCTTGAACTTCATATATTATATAATATGTGTTTAAGTGATGATATCATGAGCCAGCATTATAGTTTCTACTAAATGCCCGTATTTTTTGTGGAAAAATGCGGGGAAATTGTGAACCTATTTTTTGGAGTAGAGCGGCTTAAGGGAAGCATTGTTTGTAATAAAATCCCTGTTCACAAATTTAAATTTTTTGAAGTATGATGATGATCCCTTGAAAATAGCATTTGTTGTGTTTTTGGAAGTGAGCGTAGGCCAAACTTCAAAGCCAAAAATGGCTATAATCTGTTTTTGGATTTGAGTGTTATGATGTTTTAAAGCATCGTCTAAGCTTCGCTGCCAAGATTCTTTAGGCTAAACTGGCAGGATTTTTCCTGAAGAAAAAGAGGAGTTTATTCCTTAAAGCTCTGAAAAAAATAGATTTAGATTTTTTAGTTTCTAGGCCTGAGCCTAAGCCTGAACCTAAGCGCAAACCTAAATTAACACAGGAAAACCATTTGTTCAAAACTAGTCCAAAACTAGTTCAAAACGCTGACAATTTTGGACTAGTTTTAAACGCGCCCATTTTGTTCAAAACCAGTTCAAAAGTTTTTGAACTCGTTTTGAACAAATTTGGCAGCCAGCGCGCTGGTTTTGAACTGGTTTTGGACGTTCAAATTTCGTCCAAAACTAGTTCAAAATTGTTTTAAACGCGTTTTGGACTAATTTTAGATATTTTGAATGTATACATGCTGTGTATATATGTGCTGATTCTCTGCGGAGTCTCTATGTGCTCACTCTCTGTGTTATTACGGAGTATTTCTATTATTTCTATTTATTTCTATCTAGTATTTCTATCTATTTCTATTTTATTTGTGTGTTATTTGTATACATACTGTTATATATACACTACGGTATTGTTAGTTTTTTGTGTGTATTTGCAATTTTATCATTACATAGGTTTAGTTTTTGCGTATATATGCCGCAGTTTGTATTTTTTTAGTTCGCAAATTTTAATAATAGCGAGTTCGCGCAAATTTCCAAATCTTTCCAGTTGGTGAAACCACATTTATTTTAAGAGCTATGTATTAGTATGATATTCCAAAGCGTAATTTGCGCATATTCCAAAGCGTAATTTGCGCATTTGGCGACAGCACCAAATATATATAAGCCCTACCAGCGTTGGCGCAATTTGGGTTAAATGCAGTTGGTGGGGGGATAGTAGACCTATTTTTTTGAGTAGAGCACCTTGGGGGAAGCATTTTTGCTTCAAGAACCCCTATTTAATTTTTTGGATTTTCTGAGATATGAACCCCCGAAATCTGAACCCTCAGTGAGAGACGTTTTCGCAATTTTTTTCCGAAGCCCTTGTTTTTTCCGTTCTAATCGTGTCGTCTAAATGGTGTCAGATTATTGTTTACAATTTTTTAGAATCAAAACAAAGGCTCTTTGACCGAGCCTACCGAAACATTGGCTAAATTCGCCAGAAACGTCCAAATTTTGACCAACTTCAAACTTGGCCTTGATTTAGGCTTGGGCTTAGGGCTTAGGCTTAGTATAGGGCTTAGGCTTAGGCTTAGTATCAGGCTTAGGCTTAGGTTCTGGCTTAGGCTTAGGCTTATATAGGCTCAGACTTGGCAATAAAAAAATCGAAATTTTCAGGAAAAATCCTGCCCGCTTAGCCTAGAGAATCCTGCCAACTAAGCCTAGACGATGCCCTAAAACATCATTTTCAAAACTCAAAACTATTCGAAAACAAAGATTATAGCCAATTTTGGCTTCAAACTTTGGCCTACGTTCACTTCCAAAAACAATGAAAATGCAGTTTTGAAGGGGTCATAGCTCAGAAAATCGAAATTTGTGGATAGGGGTTCTAATACAAAAAATGCTTCCCTCAAGGTGCTCTACTCCAAAAAATAGGTCCACTATTTCCCCCCCCCCCCCAGCTGCACTTGATCCCGCAATTTAGTGTTTAAATTTAAATTAGGCCAATTTGGGACATCATAAACTGCATCATAAATCTGCAAGTTTTCCGAAATTTTTTGACATTAAAAACTTCATTTACTAAAAATAACGTTTTTGTAACAATAAAGCAGCTAAAACGATACACTATGCACTATGCAGTCTATTAAAGCAAAAAGCATAATGCAAAATGCAACTGTATATATCCACATGCATATGCTTTCAGACAAGACAAAAGCAAAAAACAGTAAGCCAAAAAGTTGCAAGGGTCTGGGGGCGGTAGCCCCCCAAAAATAGAGATTATTGTTAATTTTAGGCCGAATTTGGTCAACTGGAGACGTATCCATGGGTGTAGCCAGGGGGGGGGGGTTCAGGGGGTCTGAACCCCCCCTTTTGGTGGAACCTGAAGAAATTGTCAACAAGGGTCCCCCCTTTGGTTTTTGTGGCTCGGCCAGAAAAATTTCCGATACGTCTCCAATTGCCCATATTTGGCCTAAAAATAAAAAAATCTTGAAATTTTTCCTGGGGGCTGCCGCCCCCCGACCCCTGCAACTCTGTGGCGTACCAGTCTTTGATATTATCTTTCATCAAAGCCTGTGCATGTCTACACAAGTATATACATTATGTTGTATTCACGTGTGTAATACACAGTCTGATGTGACGTTCCCATCTTTCTCTAATAGTCCTGTAGAAAAAAATTTCTGATACATCACCAGTTGACCAAATTCGGCCTAAAAATTGTTAAAAATCTGCAATTTTTTTCTGGGGGCTACCGCTCCACCGCCCCGAGACCCCTGCATCCACTCTGATTGTACAATAAGTGTTGCTCAGAATTGCTCTTTCAATGCAAATTTTATTTAGAAATTCCAAAAAAGCTCCAGCTTCTGGGGGCTGCCGCCCCCGACCCCTGCAACCACTGTGATTTTACGACGTGTTGCTGACAACTTTTTCAATGCAAATTAATCGTCAAAATTCTAAAAAGCTAAAGCTTCTGCGAACTTGCAGGCTTCCGCTTCGGGGGGGGGGCGGTGCGGTGAGGAAAAATTTCAAGATTTTTTTATTTTTAGGCCAAATATGGGCAATTGGAGACGTATCGGAAATTTTTCTGGCCGAGCCACAAAAACCAAAGGGGGACCCTTGTTGACAATTTCTTCAGGTTCCACCAAAAGGGGGGGTTCAGACCCCCTGAACCCCCCCCCCCTGGCTACACCCATGGATACGTCTCCAGTTGACCAAATTCGGCCTAAAATTAACAATAATCTCTATTTTTGGGGGGCTACCGCCCCCAGACCCCTGCAACTTTTTGGCTTACTGTTTTTTGCTTTTGTCTTGTCTGAAAGCATATGCATGTGGATATATACAGTTGCATTTTGCATTATGCTTTTTGCTTTAATAGACTGCATAGTGCATAGTGTATCGTTTTAGCTGCTTTATTGTTACAAAAACGTTATTTTTAGTAAATGAAGTTTTTAATGTCAAAAAATTTCGGAAAACTTGCAGATTTATGATGCAGTTTATGATGTCCCAAATTGGCCTAATTTAAATTTAAACACTAAATTGCGGGATCAAGTGCAGCTGGGGGGGGGAAATAGTGGACCTATTTTTTGGAGTAGAGCACCTTGAGGGAAGCATTTTTTGTATTAGAACCCCTATCCACAAATTTCGATTTTCTGAGCTATGACCCCTTCAAAACGGCATTTTCATTGTTTTTGGAACTTGGAAGTGAACGTAGGCCAAAGTTTGAAGCCAAAATTGGTTATAATCTTTGTTTTCGAATAGTTTTGAGTTTTGAAAATGATGTTTCAGGGCATCGTCTAGGCTTAGTTGGCAGGATTCTCTAGGCTAAGCGGGCAGGATTTTTCCTGAAAATTTCGATTTTTTTATTGCCAAGTCTGAGCCTATATAAGCCTAAGCCTAAGCCAGAGCCTAAGCCCAAGCCTAAATCAAGGCCAAGTTTGAAGTTGGTCAAAATTTGGACGTTTCTGGCGAATTTAGCCAATGTTTCGGTAGGCTCGGTCAAAGAGCCTTTGTTTTGATTCTAAAAAATTGTAAACAATAATCTGACACCACTTAGACGACACGATTAGAACGGAAAAAACAAGGGCTTCGGAAAAAAATTGCGAAAACGTCTCTCACTGAGGCTTCAGATTTCGGGGGGTCATATCTCAGAAAATCCAAAAAATTAAATAGGGTTCTTGAAGCAAAAATGCTTCCCCCAAGGTGCTCTACTCAAAAAAATAGGTCTACTATCCTCCCCACCAACTGCATTTAACCCAAATTGCGCCAACGCTGGTAGGGCTTATATATATTTGGTGCTGTCGCCAAATGCGCAAATTACGCTTTGGAATATGCGCAAATTACGCTTTGGAATATCATACTAATACATAGCTCTTAAAATAAATGTGGTTTCACCAACTGGAAAGATTTGGAAATTTGCGCGAACTCGCTATTATTAAAATTTGCGAACTAAAAAATACAAACTGCAGCATATATACGCAAAAACTAAACCTATGTAATGATAAAATTGCAAATACACACCAAAAACTAACAATACCGTAGTGTATATATAACAGTATGTATACAAATAACACACAAATAAAATAGAAATAGATAGAAATACTAGATAGAAATAAATAGAAATAATAGAAATACTCCGTAATAACACAGAGAGTGAGCACATAGAGACTCCGCAGAGAATCAGCACATATATACACAGCACGTATACATTCAAAATATCTAAAATTAGTCCAAAACGCGTTTAAAACAATTTTGAACTAGTTTTGGACGAAATTTGAACGTCCAAAACCAGTTCAAAACCAGCGCGCTGGCTGCCAAATTTGTTCAAAACGAGTTCAAAAACTTTTGAACTGGTTTTGAACAAAATGGGCGCGTTCAAAACTAGTCCAAAATTGTCAGCGTTTTGAACTAGTTTTGGACTAGTTTTGAACAAATGGTTTTCCTGTGTAAAGATTCGTCACTTACTGCGCAATATATAATTTAGCATTAAAACATGTAAAAAAAGCATGTTGCGCACAGGGTCGATACAGCGACCGAATTCAACAATTTCTGAAAATCTGAAATGGAAAAATTACATATGCGCAACGAAGCCAGTCAATTTACATAATTTGTATTCACACTTCAGTTTGCTTTCCAAAAAATTCTTTTTGAACCAGGAAGCGTCACAAACTCTGCCAGTTATGTTTTCTAGCGTCACAAATTCTGAGTGTTATAAAACAGTAGTAATTTAATTGAAACGTTACGGTGGGCCTGCCATAATGTTAATCTGTGAAGATGGCAGACCCACTTTTCAACATCAAGTTTCTCGAGATAGGAAGCGTCACAAAATTTGATCTTTGCGTCAGAAATTGTCACAAAATCAGCTGCATTTTGTGACGTATCAGCCGTAATTTGTGACGGAAGTGGGTCTGCCAGCTTCACAGACATCCTTGATGGCCACGTGTGTGCCGTGCACACAGCCAACCACATTAAGAAGAGGCGCTCGTGTGTAAAAGTTTTGCTTAATACTGAAAATTTCACCGGGGTCTGTCGGGAAGGAAATGAAAGAACGAACTCGCAGTGGTTTGGTGAGTGCACGTGAAATACGCCAAACTAATATTCGCTTAAGGTGGTACTAACGAATGTGCAGTGGTTTTTAAATTTTTGAAAAAATTTATTTGATTCAAAATGTATTTTTTGAAAATAAAGTTTGTAAAAAAATAGATTCATATACACAAAATGCAAATGAAGTTAGCAGTATCATCTGAAAAAGTTTTAGGATCAAGACACGCCAACAAGCCAATCTACACAACAGTATTATGTAACATTATCAGTTCTGGCCACTTTTCAAAGCGCACGCGCAGTGCATAAACACAAAAATGAATACGAATAAACTTTTGCAAATTTTCTAGACCCAAAATGAAAATTTTTTATATTGCTTATTTTTTTGCGCAAATATAGAACCCGAAATTTGAGTGTGAATAGACACTTTTGACTTTGAAAGCTCATATTTCGTTTAATAATTGACGAATCATAAAATCGTGCATTTTGGGTCTAGATAATTTATTTTTAAATATTTATGCCATTTTTGCATGTCTTTGTTGTTTAAACTCGTCAAAAAGTGGCCAGATTTGGAAGTGCTCAAAAAAGACAAATTGGTTCACTTTTAACACGTGCCATACAAATCATCTTCACAGTTGTAAAATAAAACTTCACATTAATATAGAAGAAAAATAGCGCTTTCTAACAATATAAAGAATGTGTTCTAAAGTTAATTAATCATTGAGTACTAGCCTGTTGAAAAACACTGCACATTCGTTAGTACCACCTTAAGGCTCGACGTCATGACAAAACAAGTCAATAATATTAAGAATAACGACACGCGGAAATCTATGTTTTTCAATTAACTATCGTTATCGTTTATCGTTTACGTTTAAACTATTAAGTGGATTAGCTG